>JAUELI010131577.1:0-13850 GCA_031471325.1 Catablema vesicarium
GGCGCCACATAGCTCGACAGTTATAACTGTCGGCGCCACATAACTCGACAGTTATAACTGTCGGCGCCACATAGCTCGACAGTTATAACTGTCGGCGCCACATAGCTCGACAGTTATAACTACCTTCCTTTCTTTCACCAGCCTCGTTTTCAGGTCCATAAAAGTATCCATAATTTTTTTGCGAGCTCAATTACTCACCCGCGTAATACTAGTAGAGATCTCTCAAGTGTTTAATATAATGGTATAACGTAAGACTTTTCGATTTTCTTAGCTGCATTGATTTAAGGGCGTTTGACATCCCTAAAATTGGTATTTAAGGGCGTTTGACATCCCTAAAATTTCCCAAATTGTTCCAAATATTGCATAAGAACATACACTAATTGTGCCCTTAAACTTTTGGAATTACGCAATACTATTATGAGAGAACTTAAAAATGCAAGAACTTATCAAAAAATCAGGGCCGAAATCTTAGTCAGACCCCCTGCGTAGATGTTGGACCAAATTTTTTGAAAACGCGTTCCTAATGTTACCCTATTAGCTACATGCATTATGAGTTAAAACAGTTGTTTCATAAATACAGATGTTTTTTATGGCTCCTTAGAAGCGTGTTTTGAAGCTGGACATGGAAAATGACTTTCAAATTTAGGATATTTTTGGGGCCGAAAACATCATTTACAAAATTTTGACATCAAGAAAAACCGCGCCCTTTTTTTCGATTTTGGTCATTTTTTGGCTACAAAACGGTATAAAAAATGGTTTTATCTTGTAGTTAAATACCTTCAAAACCTTTTTTTGCATATGATGAAACCATATGATTTATTTTAAAAATGATGCCAGAAAAGTATTATATTGAGCGCGGGTGGCTTGTTGCTATGCGATTAAAAAAGCCCTGAAAGTAATAACAAAGGAATCCATTCTCTCTTTGCTTCTTTTACAACGTGTCTTTTCCCGTTTTAATCAGATATTGAATTTTTTGATTTCTGATTTTGAAGAAATAAAAAAAGTAAGAGATAAGTAACTAGGCTAGGAAAGTAATTGTTTGTATGGGGCTCATTGTTTTACTGAACAATTACAACACACAAAACGACAATGAATTTTCAATAATGGCAAAAAATCCTTCCTCCACGCTGCACTTGCCGTTTCTAGGGATACCTTTCGATCAGGTTTGTAAGACAAATATGGTTTAATATGAAAGATTTTGCCCTTTTCCACCTATTTTGAGATATCTGTCAAAATATATTTTGGACAATAAAAGGCTGTAAAATCCTACATTTTTTCTGATTTTTGGTGGCCTTTTTTTCTTCAAGATCCGAGATATGAGGGCAATTTCATGCAATAAAAAGAATGCAGCATATAAAAAATGGAAATATCTGTTCTGGCAATTTTGTAGATGGAATTTTTTGTTGTTGATTTATACATCACCAATAAGTTTTTAAACTTCCTTGATTTATTTAAATTTTTGAAAATTATGGATTTTTCATGATTGGTCGGGGGATAGAAATCTAGTCAAATATGGTCTTTACTTTTTGTATAGGTTGATTACATTTAATAAAACACAGTCGAAAAAGCCCAATGTCCACCTCCAGCGCGCTGTGACATGCCATAAATTAGGAGTCGCATGTAACTACCTAAAGTATAATTTTAAAATTCAGAAGAACTTACCAAAATTTATTGGGTAAAGTTGAAGTCAAATCCCGCCCCCTCACGAAGACCCCTAAAAAATGTTCCCGAAATTACGCCATTTGGTATATGCTTCAAGTTTCAGAATTATACAATAAGCGGGCTAAAAAATGCCAGAAATCACCAAAAATTCAATTGGGATACCTTACTCAACCTTGATGAAGGTAATCCTAGTTCATTTTAAAATAAATTTCATGACAGTATCATGGGTCTTTTGGATAGATTCGAAATAATGAAAAAAATTTCTGGTAAAACAATAAAAAATAAATCCCACCCCTGGATTACCAAAGGTATTCTTAATCTCTATAGCCAAAAGATTTAATTACAAAAATTACATGAAAAATGCCTCCCTTAAAATCACTTTTATTTGATGATTTCAAAATATATCGTAATAAAAATTTTACTCTCTGTAGAAAACGTAAAGAAATTTTTTCCAACCAGTACTCCACCGATAACCACAAAAACATTGTCAAAATTTGGAAATGTGTTAAATCTATAATATCTCTTCTTTCTCGTGATAGCTCCACACCTCGTCTATATGAACATTGATGGTAACTTTTTGTTACAGATCTCAATGTTCTTACTGATTCTTTTAATAAATATTTATCATCTATTGCTGATAAAATAAGGAAAAAATCCCTTCCACGAATAATCATTTTTTCTACCTACTTAAAAAACCCGGTCTCCAGTTCAATTTTTTTTTATCTCCAACGGATAATATTGAAGTAAGCGATTGTATCTCATCTATTAACATTCTCAAATCAACTGGACCTTACAACATTTCCTCTAAAATATTATCACTGCTTCAAACGGAAATCTGTAATCCTTTCTCTTTCTTCCGGAATTTTTCCAGATAATATAAAGAATGCCATGGACAAGGTTATTCCCATCCATAAAAAGAGTCTAAATTGGAGATCACTAATTATCGTCCTGTCTCATTGCTGTCTAACATCCACAAAATATTTGGAAAACTCATATTTAAACGTGTATATGGCTCTCTTGAGTCCATTAAAGTTCGATTAGGGAGATTAATTTTCGCGTGGACATATTTTTGCAAGTGAGATTTTGGTTGATTTTGCGTGGACATATTTTCGCTAATTGCTAAAATTTTAGCCAATATTTATGTAGAAAGTCTTCTTTCAGAGGGGTTTTTAGTAAAAATTGGGCGAATTGCCTCATTCGAAACTTTTCGCGAAGTCTTATTTTCGCGAATTTCACCAAAATTTGCGGAAATTTATCCCGTGTTTAATTACTCTCCTTAAAAAATTACTCCACCTGCCAAACATTGCTGGGCATGCGGAGTATTTATTGATCTTCAGGAGGCTTTCGATACTGTCGACCATGAAATTCTTCATAAAAAATTATATCATTATGGAATACGTGGAATTGCATTATCTTTATTCAGATCATACCTTACTGGGTCAACCATTTGTTTTCATTTCGGGAGTTAAGTCCCTAATAATCTTTTTATTATCTTTTCTTATTCCATAAAAAGTTTGATTCTCCAATGTATATCACTTTGCTGATGATACTAACCAAGGATGTACTAACCTATTAAATTTAAATAAGATTGCATTGAATGCCAGCAAGATTGAATGCATATTGCTTGAAAGTCCCCGTATAAAACACTACATTACGATTTCAGCTTATTTGTCAATGGAAAAAGAATTATCGCTAGCGAATGTATTAAATATATTGGCGTCTTAATAAACTCTAATCTAAACTGGAAGTCCCAAATCGATAGTATTGCAGTCAAGCTCCAAGCAGACAAATGGAGCCCTCGCTAAACTAAGATACAATGTGCCAACAAATGCCCTTGTTCAAGTTTACCATGTTTACCATTGTGTGTCCAGTTTTGTCATTGGTGCTTGTCCAAGAGTGGCCATTGTCTTTGTCTTAGGTTCGGCTCTTAGTAATGTTCGCCCTTCTTTAGTAGAGACTCAATTATATTATTTTTATATAATTATTACTACCATCTTATTAACTACTAATGCTGACAAATAAAATTTTTATTCTATTCTTATTCTATCCATGAAATTGTAGGTATAAACGATCTAATAGGAAGATTCTTCAGAAAAATACTGAAAAACAAAATTTTTCACACTTGTGTCAGGTTCTGATGACGTCATCATCGAAATGATGACGTAATCACCAATCAACTCAATAAGGTCGGATGCGAACAACTGTGCCAAGTTTTATTTTAATAGATTAGTACGTCTCTATTTATCAAGGTCCTGATCCTGAACAACCCCAAATACCCTATGCCAAGTATCAAGTAGGTTAAATGGACTGGAAATAGTATACTTCACCAAATAAAATACTAAAATACTAAGTTTAAAGTTTTTTGATAGTGTAAAAACAAAAAATAGTTGTGGTTTGGAGAAAACTGTAGCATATTTAGGATAAATTGTATACTTGAAAGTTTATAAACTCTCAAAAATCGGGTAAGAAATTCTTACAATTTTTTTCTCGGCTCCATTTCTATTAAGTGGGTAACACTAAATTGACCCAGCTCGTATGACCTTCAAACAAACACTCTTCGGAATGCCGTCATTTTTGGACTTACCCCAGTTATTGCTCAAAAATACGGTTTGTTGATTTGGGGGTCTGACTCCCACTTACTTACTTACTTATTTTGACTCCCACTTCACCCCCTAAATTTTGTTAAAACGTTCTTTTGAAATTTCAATGTATTATTGAATACTATTGTGTATTGCGGGCAAAATGCCGTGCGTGTTTCTAATGGGGGGAACAATCAGGACAATTTAGGGAAATTAATGCAGCTGACGAACTTTTTTCTGTACCTTTCACCAGTTATAACAAATGTAATAGGTCAAACCTTTTGTACCTAATAAGGTGAATGATTCCGTCAGGAGCTCCATAATGATGACAAGAACATCAGAGACGCAACCAATATATATACACCTTTCCCGAATTTATTTCGCGCTTCGGAATGCGTCATGGAAACGAGGCCCCACTTAGAAAAACTTTATCCTGCAAAACAACAACAGTGGAGATAGGCGCTCGAGATGGATGATACTGTATTGTTTTTACTGAGTAATCTCGATGAACCCAATAATCCATTAATTACAATCAAAGACATAGAAATACATCGACTAAACAGCGGTAAGATACCTGGAATTTCTATCATAAAAACCTTAGATAAGGGAAGAAAATTCAAGAAGGAAAGATACATATCTGCTGACACAATATTTACAGCTACTGTTGCAGGTAATTTCTTTATCAAAGCGAGGAAGGCCAGTATGAAAAAAGAATTTCGTGATGTCGAGTTGTGCCTGGAACCATCTGGCACTGTCAAATCAGCAACACTGGTGCCAGTGGTTATTGCAACCATATAATGGCTTTGCTCTTTGGGGTTGCTGAATATGCCCTTAAGCAATTAAAAGAAGTCTCAGAAGAAATATCGTGTACGAGTAAAGCCAGGCAATGGGGGATTCCAAGTGAAAATAAAAGTTTCAAAGATCCAGTAAGTACAAAAAACAGCAACATAAGAGATCTTTACTAACTTTCTGGAAACACCTTCGATGATAGCTAGCTTCCGATGGTAGGGCCTCGTTTCCATGTAGAATTCCGAAGCGCGAAATAATTCGGGAAAGGTGTATTATTTAAAATCCCCCAAAAATTGATTTAACTTCAATACCCGGAAAAAATAGAGAAGATTCTAATACGTCATAATGGGTTTATAGGAAAACATGAGGTTAAATTTGAAGATGAAGAGCATATTTTCATTCAAATAATACACCAATACAATTTAAATAGAAACTAAACAATAAACTCAAAGAATGAATAACGTAAGATATGCATATTTTAGTAAATAAACCCTAAAGAGTGAAAAGCGCGTTAATAAAAAATATGAAACTGAATATCGAGATCTAAAGAGAAGCAAAATTTTATGCTGAAGAATTGTTTATTTATACTTTCTTTTTTCATAATCATATTTATGTTGTTGCCTGCGGCTCGTTGAGTAAAGCAGGCAAAACAGTTCATGGGTTGAAAAACAAATGCTGTTGTTGATGAAGGCACCAAAATTTTTGTCACATTAAACTACATAAAAAGGGAATAACAAAAGAAAGTACTCTTTTTTCTTTATTTTGCGCTGAAATATAAAAAGGAACTGAATAAACTTTCGCGAATGGACAATCTGAAAAATTTCGCGTGGATAAACTTTCGCGAATTGAAATTTTTAGAAATGCCGAAAATCCGCGAAATTCGTGAAAGTTTCTCTCGCAATACTTTCTCCGATTAATATAGATCTTTCCACCTATAATTTATCGATATGAGGTTTAAAATTTCAAATATTTCAGGTTGATATAGCTCATGAAAAAGGTGTTCTTATACCAGTCCCTTACATTTTGTAAAGGATGGTTTCCAATATGAGACACCTTACACATTATGTCTTATCTTTTAAGCGAACTATTTGCAAATTGCAAATTAATCTTTGTCACAAATGAATCCTAACCATTTGAAATAAAAAAAAGTTTAAATAGAATATTTACTTGCAATTATTTTGAAGTTAAAATTGACGACAGAAATATGCAAGTAAAAAAACAAAAACCGCAAAGGCAAAATAAGGAGAATTTAAACCGAAGAAAAAATGAAATCAAATATGACAACAAAAAATGACAAAAGCTATATATACGAGCAGTATAAATAGAATAAAAAGAACTACTTTAGGAGCAGAAACTTTCGCGAGCAGAGGACAAAAATTCGCGAAAGTTTTTGCTCCCGAAAGTTTCTGCTCCTAACGTAAAGTAAATAACATAGCTGTTGTTTCCATTGCCACTTCACTGCGGACTTCAGAAAAATAAAAATAATAGTTAGTCCGACCAACCTACTCTAAATATATAAATATACTGTTTTTCGTTTTTATAATAATTATAAAATATATACACCCTAATGTCGTTGTATACGACATTTTGATGAAAATCTGAACCAAAAAAATATTTGATAAATTAGGCGAAATTAGCTGAGAAAAAGGTGCACCCAAATGGGTTGTCTTTTTGATATTAGTCAACATAACCCAGCCAAAACTAAAACTCAAAATATTATATTGTTACTTAGCGATGCTATATATTGAACGGATGGACTTACTTTCAAGGAATGTTTCTGAGTAACAATGCTACGTAGAACATGTATTAAAAAATGAAATAGAAACTCTTTGTTGTAAAAACTAGTAAAAAATCATGTGCATATAAAATAATAAATAAAACCATTGAGCACCATAAATCCTTGTCTACTGAAGGCGATTAGAACACATCGGCTTAATTTTTTTTATATCATGTAATTTTTCATATTGACACACTTTCAGTTCGTTATTTTATAAAATTATTGCTCTATTCTTAAAGCGATACAAATGAAAATGTTTTTTATTCATATCGTTTTATTTCTACGGGAAATTAACAGTTCGCCTTTAGCGGACTTTAATGCTGTACAATTATTAGCACTACTCCTACAAGGCGATTGGCTTGGGTGGGTTTACTACATTTTTTGAATAACAGTTAGACTAATGAAGTTTTAATCTATTTGCAAAATTGCAGAAATTGCATTATATCAGTCATAGATTTAAAAAATATTAGCTCATAATCTGAACACACTTATTTATCAATGATTTAAAGTTTGCGTTTTCACCCAAATTATTCAATGAACAATTTGTCTATTTGAACGTGGTGATTTACTTTTTTCGGAATCAATACGTAAGGATTCTTGATAAGCAGCATCGATTTGCTGTCTTATTTCCATTCTTTGATCATTGGTACCAATAAGGGAGGAAGGGGAAACCCTAAACATAATAAATGAGAGCAATATACCATCAACAGCATTCACAAAATTCTTCAGATTACAAGTGGGTGTATTTTATTAAAAACAAATTATTGTTACAAGAAGCTTCATCAAAACATTTTGCGGAAAAAATTCTCAGAGCTCACAAAGATTCGCAAAATTAAACCAATTTTAAGGCAAACACTTTCAGATCAACTAAACACTCACATCACTACCCTCGAACATTAATTCAAAATCAAAAAAGAAAAATCTAGTATTAACACCACAAGATTGTTGCCTATGTATAAATCTAATGACATGAATAGAAGAACACAGTTACTGTATCATTTATATCACCTGATCATAATGATAACATTTTTATTCAATAAACGTAATTTCAAGTTTATTAACAAAAATTTATGTGTGTTTTTAAAATATGACACTAATTTTTCCTTCAAAATTTGATGCTTATTTTTCAAATATATATATACTGTATAATATAATTTGTACTTTTGATTCAGAAGACCATACAAAGAACACTTACTGTTGATTAGATTCATCATGTTCATCAATAGTTGATTCAAAATCATCATCACTACCCTTCATAATATCTAACAATTTTTTTTTGCGAGATAATAAATAGATTCTAGTTTTAGTTAATTTATGTTCTTTAATGTATTGGTCCATATAGAAATCATGACTGTTAATAACATTTCCTTGAAAATTCCCAATCTCAAAATTCATTTTTTCCGCACAGCCATGACTGGATCGACCATTTGGAAAAAACAGGTGAAGAAGTTTGGCCTTTACTTCCTCACCATTCGCACCATTATCAAAAACATCCTTCCGAGATCCACCACCTCTACTCTCTCTTACTGCAATATATTTATTCCGTTCTTTGTCCCAGTGCATCCATCCAAGGTTCACAGCTTTTTTTGAGAGATCTTTTCGTCTCTTCGCAGCGGTTGGTGAAATTCTTTCTTTTCCTGAAGAACGAATCATCTCAGCAAGCTGTTCTTTTCTTGATGTATCAACAGGTAAACAGAAGCCTTTTAACGAAATCAAATCACCTTTTTCTATTAACCCAAGATCCTGCAGTTCATTTTCACTTGCTAACCAAACAGATTTAGTATCCATCTGTAAATATAAAAAGGAAAATGCTAAATTCACTATTATCATTTATTACCATGAACAGTAATTATCATTCAGTGAAGATTCTACACTTTTTTCCTGCTGTATATATGTAAAATATGTAAACTGCTTTATAAACTTTACATGTTGTAATAGATCACTTTTTAAGCAAATTGCGTTTACAAATCACTGTTTTGGTGTAGAAAATATTTATAAGGTAAATTCAATAAAACTTATTATCTCTGCAATTATTTATTTTCTACAATTTCTGCCTACCTTGTTCACTCTGAAGTTTTGAATAACATGCACCGACACATCTCGTTCCAGTAGAAACTCACAAACCTAAATAGAAACAACACATAAACAAATAAAAGATAATGTAGGTTCTCTAAGTCAAATTCTTGGCCTTGTGAATTAGATCAGGGATCTAAGGCAGCTATTGATCTGTACAAAACTATTATGATAGTAAGTGTTGAAAGTTTCAAGTAAATGATATTTTTAAATTATGAGACCACCTTTCTTTTACTCTTAGTAAAAAAAGTTTAAAAATAATAAATTTGAAAGGTTTTAATAGTTTTTTCTCTCAAAAACATTACAGTATGCAATCTATAATAAATACAGGTAATAAAACAGTTAAAGTTCATTAATCACAAGCTCAAAAAGTGTCATGGCTTCATTTGCAGTTTTTGGTAGCGGTAAATTATTTTCAAGCATGACAGTATTGCAAAATTCAGCAACTTCCATGGAACAACCAAACAAACGAGGCTCTTTGCAAAAGGTTAGAGCAAGAGTTGTTTCATCAGGCGAGACAATGTAGCTACAGTCTATCCCCCTACTCAACTCAGGTGCAAAGTAAAGTACATCTGGACGTCCATTAGGGCACTCTGAATTTCTAACTGGTCTTATTCTATGACTATTCCACATCTTTTTCACATCATCTAACTCTGTCTGAATAATTGATATGAAACAATATCTTGCACAATCTAAATGATAGGGAACACTAGTATCAAAACTCCCATTTTCACAAAAATCTTTAAAGAAGTTGATCCACCAAGTCATTCTATTTCGCCGTAATATGGACCACCAAGCTTCTATACGCTGATTTCTTGTAGATGTCCCATACTTGAAACTATTTGCTCCTGCTTCAGGATCATTAAAGCTTCTCCTAAGAAATCTTTGGATACCACCTAATACAACATTTTCTGAACCACGGTCTGAGCGAATCAATCTTGGAATAAGTTTTAAGGAATTGACACACTTCACAAAATATGTAGCAATAACTTTAGGATTATTATTACTTTCAGATACATTGAGCCATAAGATTTTCCTGCTATATCCATCAATTGCACCGTGAATAGCGAAACCAAATGGCTTTAGCTTGTCATAGCCATCTATATGCCATGTAAAATTAGGGCCAAGAGAAGTGTACAATCTTCTTTTTAATCGATGTGTTGATCGTAGTTTTACACCTTCTGGGTCTAGGGTTTTGATTACCAGTCTAACAGTTTTATTATCCACAACAAATCCATTTGATATAAGTTTAGCATGCATCGTACGATATCCGAACAATGATTTTGAACTTTTCAATTCATGCGCAATGAATGCAATGACTGAGTTTAATGAACTTTTGTCTGTCCTTCTGTACAAATTAAGCCTTTTTAAGGTACGTTTTAAATGTCTGAGAGAAATATTAAACCCATGAGATTTACCAAGTATATAGACAATTTCTGTATATGAATATCCAGATAAAAAGTAGGTCCTTATTACATCATTTCGTTCTGAGACCTCAGCCATTAGAAAAGTTGATATTAGTTATACTAAAATAAATATTTGAAGAATATCAGTAAAAGAATATAACAATATAATCACAGGGGTCAAGATAAGAAATATTATTTTATCCATTCAAGGATTTTATAATGAAAAATGACCTGACAAGGCTAAATTTAACAAAATTTTGACCGGTCAAGAGCCAAAAATACCCGGTCATGACCTATGACTGGGCCCTTATTTTGACCCTTGATACATAAAAACGAAATACAAAGAGAAATTCAAATTGAAAGACATAAAATTGCATTCACATCACCATGTAAAATGTATAGTTATATTATAAAAACAACTCTAAAATACAGCTAGCAACACACTTATTCACTTATTTAAAGTATTATACATACATCGTTAACCCTATTTCAACCGGGGGGATGGGGGCAGATTCTGCCTGGCTGTAAGTTTTTTTAAATAACTTTTGAAATAATGTTTCAGTGAATATAAATTTCCGTTCCATTCCCTAAAAAACCCTAAGGCACATTTCTGCAAAGTTTCAACACCATAGTAGTTACCATTCTCAAATTATATACCATAACTTGAAACCACCTACTACTACTACCACAAAATTGATTTTCTGATAACTTTTCATGAAATTGAGCAAGTGTCTTGCAACTCTCGCAGGATATGTTCATATTACCAATATATTTCCTTCAGCTAGAGAAAATGTCATCATTATTTGACAACGTCTTTCTATGACATCATGATGGATTTTCCATTTTTGTCAAATTTGGTGTCATATATCTCAGTGAAAGAAAAATTATAATTTGACACATAGCCCGGTTGAAATAGGGTTAAGAGGCCATCAAAAAGACTTTTGTCTCTTTTATCGTCTTTCCGCCTATGTATCTCTAACCCATTCCCCCCTACTTTTTATCGGCCTTGAATATTATCAAAAAGCTTATATCGTATCAAACAATGTTTTCCTCTTGCTAGCACGGCCTAGGCACCGTTTTTTATTTTCTTTGATACGAATGTAACTTGTCTAGGCACGCACGAACTGTTTGGTACGGCCAAGAGTTTCTAACTCTTACCGTCAATGATTGGGGAGTACCAAACGGTCTGCGTATGTCTTTGTATAAGTTACATCGAGTTCTATTCTAGCAAAGGAAGAGCCTGATAAGAGCAGCGCTAGCGAGAAAATGAAAACATATTGTTTGAAAAGAGTTGTTAGGAGATTTTCGTCAATAAGTTATAATGATATAACAGAATAGGTCATGCCTCCCTCCCTTCATACGAGTCCATATACGGCCTCCAAGTCAATAATAAAACTCTATAAAACAGTGCATATCAATATCTTAACAAATATAAGTCAAAAGTTTAAATGGTTCATATTATTTACAGGAATACATTCTTGTATTGACACAGGATATGATTAGGGGTCACATCCATACTCAAATTGCCACGAGAAACGTCAAATTGACGTTTCTTTTCAAACCCACACACCTACCCCAAGAAACGTCAGAATTTTTTCATCCGCTGCGAACTCCAGGCGCCATTTTGTTTTTTCTTCGATTCACTAAGGACTTAGTGTAACTTTCACAGAGACATACGAGGATCAAACGGTCAGTTGTGTGTCTTCGCGGAAGTTACACCAAGTCCTCTGCGAAGTAGTGAAGAAAAACAAAATGGCAGCGGGCAAGCAAGGAAAACATATTGTTTGATACGATAGCTAAGGTTTTAGAAGAAAGTTAAGCTTTTTTTTTCTTCAATAAAGCATGGCGAGTTGGGTATACAATCGTCCCAAAGGAGGATTATATATCTCGTGAAATTTCCTGAAAAATGAAGACAATAATCAAAAATTGTGTCCAACTGCCATGGAAGAAACGTCAAGGACAAAACCCACCCACCACAAACGTCAAAATGACGTTTTTCGTGGCAATTTGAGTATGGATGCTAGCTACACACAAAGCTTTTTAAAAATCCAAAAATTATGAAACAGGTGGATGGATAAGTGAAAACAGTATGATCATAATAGCGTGTATTGTCACTGCATATCATTAGAAATTAAAAAGAGAAAGAAAAATAGCTTACCTTTTCTATTTCAGCTGCAACATCCATAGCATAAACTTCCAAACCTCTCTACCCTACTCATTTGCTTTGCACGATGTTTTTTTTTGTTGTTGTTCTGACCTCTTGTGAATCTTTTCTACCGTCATTGAGTATGATTGCACATGCGCGACAGTTATAACTGTCGAGCTAATCGCGCCGACAGTTATAACTGTCGAGCTAAGTGGCACCGACAGTTATAATTCGCGCCGACAGTTATAACCGTCAAGATAAGTGGCGCCGACAGTTATAAGTGGCGCCGACAGTTATAACAGTCGAGCTAAGTCGCGCCGACAGTTAGATATAAAAAATATATGTACTTATATGATGGCCCTTCAGTGCCACGGTAAATTTTACATAGGCATGTCAAATAGGTAGAAACAAAATTTCAAGGAAAAATATTCAGCAGAAAAAAAGTTATTTCACAAAAACCGGAGGGAGGGTCAAATTCTCCCTCCGGGAGGAATAGGGTTAACCCGAATCAGGGTTGGGTTTTTAGGTTAAAAAAGAGTGGGAAGGGGGGCAATAAACTTAGGATGATAAAAGTCTCTCGTAAAAGGAACAACAGGACGTAATTTTTTTTCTGATAACGTCATTATTTTTTCTGATGACGTCCTATATTGCATAATATGTTGGCTGAATTTAACAAAAATACCATGTGCTCTTGTAAAACCATATTTTACTAACTAATTGCTATTTTTAAGTTATTATTTCGGTTTTAGTAAGGTAATAGCTAAATATTTCTCATATATGTAGGATTCCACGTGATTATTTGGGAAACTGTTATTTTTATGCAATTAAACAACATATGTTTTTTTGGCATACGTGTTGCTGAGATTTACCTCTGGGGGGCCTAAAACACACACACAAAAAAAATCCATTTTCCCTTATATTCCTATAACATTTCAGGAAAAGTCACAAAATTTCAGCTTCATATTGATTTCAGTTCCACTAAATTATATAAAATAAAGAAAACCTCTGCTATCTCGGTAAAAGATATACAACTATATTTGCAGCGCTGAAGTGCGTATGGGGGCTGAAGTGCTTATAGAGGTTCGAGTGATTATAAGTCTGTCTCACTTGCAGCGTATTGCAAAAGTGAAGTAATTAAATAAAATATTCTTTTTATTAAATCACACCGACGAAGGAGTGTGATTTATTAGAACGGAATGGTGTCTTTCTGTATGTGTGTCATTTTTTAGCGAAATAATGCAATGCAATTAATCTCGTTTTCAGGGTTTCGTTTTGAAATATTTTGATTTTGCACACTGACTAGAATAATGCTCTGATTTTGATGATATTTGGCACACTGATTAAATTAATTACACTGAATAAGATGGTACTAATTAGATTCTAAATTTTACAAGTGACGTCATCATTTAGGTCAATTT
>JAUELI010131688.1:0-13821 GCA_031471325.1 Catablema vesicarium
CAGCGTGATAAAATAAATGTGACAAATAGAACTATGCAAACTTAAATCCACTGAAATAAAAAATTGCCGATAGACAGCGTTCCGTTTTAACAAATCACACTTTCTTTCGTCAAGGTGTGATTTAACAACGTCTTTCATACGTTGAAATAGAAACTTCCGTGGCCATCGGGATGTAAACTCGGTTTTTAAATTAGCATCAAGGGTTGTTCAAGTGAAGAAAAGTCAGTAAATTCGTTTTTACATTGGTTCTTAATATAAATACACTCTAAACCAACCTCGTTCCCATGGCTTCTAGCCTTTTTGAAATACAGATTTTCCCCTCCTTTCTTTCCAATAGAAGAAGCCCCAGGCACGAGTTTGCAATGACCTTTTAACATAGTTATTACTCAAGAATGAAGAGAAAGGGGAAAATCTTATTTTTTATTGGTAAATTACTCACAATAATTAAGCAAAATATGCAATTTGTTATAGAGTGTTCAGATCGAAAAATGTTTATACTAATAAAATAAGTTTCTTCCTTCTTAGCAACTTTATTGAGTAAGTTTTAGAAACGTCCAGTAAATAATTACCAATATTAAGTGTCAGTGTTAGTAAAACGCTGCTGATAAGCACTATGCATTGAGATGTCCAGGTATTTCTTCTGCTATAAAGTGCTTATCAGCATATTTTACGAATACTGGATAGCAACAAAATAAACTTTGATCCTAAAAAATAAATAAAAATGGTACTAGATTTTGTATTTATTTCTATTGACTGTCCAGGGTGTTTAGAATTAAATGCAACATATACGACATCTCTGAAGAATAGAATGAAATACGATATGATAAATATTTATCTTTAATCAGGAAGAGTTAACTTTGTAAACAAAATTTACAGATCAAGGCTTGTAAATGTTAAGATATGACTGGACATGCCATAGATGCTTAATTAGTCACTAAAAAAGAAACTTTATGCAAATCAAAATATCGATTCGTGAAATTAAAACCCATAAAGCCTATTGAAAACTTTGTTTCAAAATTGAAAACCTGCAAAAATTTAGATCTTTTAAGGCAAATAAAATGTTAACAAAATGTAAAAATAACAACAAAATCTTTAAAAAGTTAAATAATAAAATCCACTCATTGGAACATTATCTGTCTCCGTGAGTCGCGTAACAGGACAAGGAGCAGTACAAATAAAATGTTAACAAAATGTGAAAATAACAACAAAATCTTTAAAAAGTTAAATAAAATACTTGTTAAAACATGGTTTTTTGTTACAACATACACAAATCCACATATTTATGATAATTAAATCCAATATAACATATTTTAATTGGAAAAGACTCTTTCTATCTTTTCAGCTATTTGAAAAAAGAAATCAATACAGTAGTATCTTTGGGGAAGAGTAATGAGTCAATCTACCCAGCTATTTGAAAGAAGAAATCAATACAGAAGAATCTTTGGGGAAGAGTAATGAGTCAACAATATAGAAATTGATTGGTTTCTTTGTACTAAGGAAATCAATAAATTTGCAACTTTCTTGACATATGTATGGAGGCAGATGTGTGACCATACTTATATATTTAGTTTGTTCGATCTAAGAAGAATTTTGAAATTGAAGCTCAAGCAGCATATTGAAGCTCAATCTAAGAAGGAATTCGATCTGAAGATCGAACAACATCGAACTATATATAACTATGATATATCACCCTCTTTATAGCAACTGTTTGATATCAGAAGAATATAATAAAATATGATATAATAAACATTATCTGTAAAATATTTCAGTCTATTGCTGTGTTGAAAAACAAAGGATTTAGAATTTAAAGTATACAATGTGATAAGATAACAAGTTAAGGTTTTAATATTTATACTGTTCCAAATCCACCACCATATTTTATTGCAATATTGAAATTTTTCTCAATGTCACTCCATGGAAAAGTAACATGCAGTCCACATGTTGATATTTTCATGAAATTTATGTCATCAAAGAAAATGTCAAATTTTTTTTCAAGTCCTGTCATAGGAATTGAATCACTGCCAGTAAATAGAAATAAAACCTGTTCCAATGTAATTTCGTTCATCTCTCCATTAAACACTTGAGCAAGAAATATCTCAAGATCACAAATCAAGTTTTTCTTTTTCGTATGTTCGTTTGATCCAGGTGCACTGATGTTATTAAAACAAAATAAATCTACGAATTCTTCAAGTGAAATACGTTTGGTTGATGGCAGTAAGAAAACTTTCATATCATCAAAATACTGTGTCTGTAACGAAGTGGTGGATTATGTGTACCACGTGTAAATTGTTCGATGTGTGCATCACGAAGAAATGATGATTGTTGATTGTGTTGTTCTGTTGTTGGAACTTGGAAACTTGGTGTCAGAGCAGGTGAAATATTGGATGGAGAAGACACAGGGATAAAAACATCACCAGGAACATTATCAATAATGTCATCAATGTTAGCAAAATCATCAGCGTAACTTTCTGTTTCATACTGAAGTGGTTTGGAGATGGATTTTATGCTGTCAGCTTGCAAACTCCGATCATAAGCAGCATTTTGAGAACACCGTAGACATTCATCATCAGTAAAGGTGCAGAAACAAGTTACACACACTTTCCTCAGAGTAGTCGAGCTACAAGATCCACTCATTGGAACATTATCTGTCTCTGTGAGTCGCGTAACAGGACAAGGAGCAGTACGATTGAAAAAATGTCACTTTCTTCATCATCAGAAGGCACTATGTAATTTCTAAATTGCAACTTAGCATAAGATATTGGTGTGTATAGATAAAATTGCAATCTTTTCTTAGTATCTTTATGAATATCATTATAACTTGCTGCTCTATCTACATCTTGTGTAAATCCTTTTCTTAATTTTAATTTGTATTTGCTATTTTCAAAGCACTTCAAGTTGAATGTGACACTGTAATGAGGTTTAATTGTAACAGGTCTTTGTGTGGTGCTGATTCTTCCAGTATGTGTTCTTTTAAGTTGTTTTTTCAATTCTTCAGCTCTTTCAGCATATGTTTTGACTCTGTTTACATTATTAACTTCTTCACATATTCTATCTGAAGCTGGAAAATTATTTCTAAATGCCAGTAAATCACCATATAACAGACCAACTTCTGTTAATATCTCATCGTTACACTTATTTGCAACAGTATCATCTACTTTATTTACAATGAAAGTAGGCAAAAGGTATTCCAATGCCCTCGAAATTAAGAATTCTTGTATCCAAAAAAAATTAAACACGGTATTATTACACTATATATTGAAGAAACTAATCATTTGCAAGTTTGTGGACTTATCCTCCTTTACAATACAATATAAACAACTGTCAGCTATTTTTTTTTTTGTATCGATCATCCAGAAGTAACTGTCTGGAGTTATGATTTTGAAGCCTGTGTTTTTACGATACTAATGTGTCGCCTCGTTGTAAACTATAAAACCATATTGTTGTAAATACTATATTTTTCAGAGAGTGTGCCACGCAGTACCCTGCTGTGCTCTGGGTCTGGTCCAGTCAGTCGCTTTTCTCTCGCCCCCACCAGCAGTGCGAATTATAGGGTATATCCTTCTTGCTACTATATCTGTATATTGTTAAACACAAGGTAGCTAAGCAGAGATGAAATCTTGCTATAAATCACAAAATACGATACATATATGATTATTTACCTTTTCATAGTTCTTATAAGCAGACTCAAAATCAGCAGCCATTTTGATTCCATTCAATTCTATTCTGTAAAGCCAAATTTTCGGGGGAACATGAAGATGTAAACAGCCGGGGCAGCCGTCCAAAAGTGGCCGGGCAGCCGCCTCTACCAACATCAACAAACTCGCGGTAGCTTAGGCGGCCGCCCAACAAGATGGGCGGCCACCTCACCCAACATCAACAAACTCGCGCTAACATAGGCGGCCGCCCAACAAGATAGGCGGCCGCCTCATACACCGCCATTTTGGTTTTAATATAACCAGGACCAATTGCAACAGATTACAGACCAGAATAATCCAACCATTGCTTAATTTTGTAAACTCGCGGCAAGTTAGGCGGCTGCCTATCAAGTCTGGCGGCCGCCTAAAACCACACAGGTCGCCTCCACTACCGCGAGTTTAACCGGTTGTCTCAGATAAGGTCCCAGTTGTTCATATCTGCCACAGAAAGACATGTCTCCGAGAAACAAGTTTGCATAAAGTGATTATAAGATTTAACAGCAAAAGGAAAAGTAGAATTGAGTCCAAGAGGTTTGTCAGTATCTTCAATATAAATCATGATTGTTGGTGTAATAAATATCTCTCTATATATAAATTACATTGATAGATTTGTTGAAATAAATATTTCTAATAAATGAGAGAACTTTGCACACAGGCCTTAAATTCTTCTAGAATGTATTTCAAAAAAATTCTTGGTAATTCCTAAAAATGCCTTGCATTGTAAAAGTAAATTTTTTGCCATGGTTTTGATTAAAGTTAGGGTTAAGCTTAGAGTCAGAGTCATTATACTAGCCGTAACCCTAGCCTAACCTTAAAGCCCTAGAATCTATGGTTTACTTTTAGCTGTCTTATTTATGGGGTTTTCGTCTTAGAAGGGTTTATCTTGATAAATAATAAAGAAGAAAGAATTGTACGATACGATATGTTGAATATCCAGAAAAAGTAAAACAAAATACAAACAGCGTGCTCAAAGTTTTCAATTTGTTCAATAAGCATCGTACCATCAACCAGTATTTCGTATTTGTTACTAACTGCTTTAATGTACAGGGTTGTTGAGGTGTCTTTTGTGTGAAATACATCCGAAGACTTGCTTAAAGTCCTTGATTGAGTTTGATAAGCACCATACCATCAACTAGGATTGCATATTTGTTACTGACTTATTTAATGTACAGAATAGTTAAGGTGTCTTTTGTTTGAAATGCATCCTTCTGATGTATGCTAGTGAAAAATAAGCATTAACCTTTCAATCAGCAAAACATTCAAATAAGCGTACATGTAAAATCAAAACGGTATATATCTTGGCATTTTATTCAATAATAAACCTTCTACATATCAACTTGCATAAAACTACAGGTCATCACACGTGGGCAAACATTATTTTAAGTATGATTTTCAGCTTCAAAGTTTTACTTGAAAACATTATAATTTAAAGCATAATTAAAGCAGCTGTTTTTAGACTCAAAATAAAGTATCTTACAATTGCATCATCATATCGTAGGTCCTCCAGTTAGATGAGGCCATTTTCCAATTATTGTAGCTGCCAAGTCTATCTGGAGTGGGATAGCTGGAAAGGAAAACATGTTCAAATTTGACAGTCGAAACATTTTCATGATATTGGCTGATTTACAAAGATTGCATGATAATCAATAATGAACAACACTACAAAACATGATTTGTATAGTACATAAAATTTCAAAACGTTTCAGACATTTTTAGACCAAGCAAATGATACTGTATTTCATAAGATTTCGAACAATTTTCATGGTATACAGTTTCACATTTATAATTCCTCCCTAATACAAGATCGAAATAGGAGATATATAACACAAAGAAGTTTATGCTATCAACAAGTGTATCATAGCAGAGATACTATTAAGTTCGCTCTTCCTCTTTTTTTCTTATTTACTTTCCAAAACTGAAACGTGAAGCAAAGACTGTATGACTACAAGTGTGAGTGCACTAGTACAGTAATAATAGGTCTGAAACCTTTTTTTTCAGACTGTTAGAGACAACAAAATTCTCAAGACCTGTGGTGGAGCTTACCACCTGAAGCTGTTCTACACAGACATAAAAGATTTTTGTAGCATGTAAGTCTGTAGAATTGCTTCAGATTGCAAAGCTCTAAAGCCAAAATTTTCAAATATTTACCCATCGTGGTTCTTTCTTTTTCTTCAGAACTTTGAAAAATGTTAATAGTTAACTACCTTACTGTAGTTAATTTCCTATAGATTCCTTGTTTTTAGTGAATTGGAAGTGAACTCTTTGTCAGCGAACATACTGTTCCCAATAGAACATTATATTTCACTTTTCATTAATGAGGAATAAATTGTTCTTTTGTTCCTTTTTTACAAAACATCTGGTTCCATATTTAGAAGGTATTTCATTATTAGAGGACTGTTATGGGAATTTTTTTAAAGTACAAAATATCCATTTAATAGAGAGTGTTTTGTTCTCTATCATAAGAACAATTCTATAACAACTGTAACGGTACATTTTGAAGATGTCTCAAAGAACAGTTATGATATTATCATTAAAGAAACAATTTAATCAATTTGTTATGATCTCTATTGAACAAACTTTTAAGGAATAAATTGATACCTTCATACACACTTTAAAGAGAAAAGAATATTTCTTAATTTTTTACTAAATACAGTCTTAAACGTTTCTAGCCACCGCAATAATAGTATATAGTGTTGAAGAGGGGGGAGTGGACTGAAAGTTGTTTCAACGAATTAAACAGGTCCTCCACAAGTAGTTACTGATTCTAAAAATTAAAAGAATTGAAATTGTTTTTTTTTTCGTTATCGCTACTCTAATGTTTTCGTACTACAAACAAAAACATAACAATCAGAATAAATGTATCTATAATTTTTTTCAACATCACAAAATCTAAGTTATTCACATTACATAATTTTTTTGAAAGCTGTTGACTCTGCCCTCATTCCTAACGAATCCCTTGTTCGTGATTTATGAAATTTGTAATCTTTGTCTTTTACGATCAATGCCCAAGCTTTTTTCCCATGTTTAATTATTCCTAACTTTAAATACTCGTCTTCTTCGTTAGTAAATTTGACATTTTTTCCACTTCTTTTTCTCACTAAACTGATTACAGCCTCTTTTTGACTATAATATCGTCATCAGGAATTTCTAAGCAAGTAAATTTATTGATAGATGTTCTTCTTAAAGCCCTTGTAATTCGTAAGTCAGTTGAGTCAGTCAATAGCGTCGTAATAAAATGAATACAAAACACCAAATCATATCTGTTTAAGCTGTCACTATTTAATTGACATTTTTGTATCATTTGTTTAAAGGGATGATCCATAAAGTACGTACGCACTAAAACAACAATTTCTAGACCCCCTCTCTCTCTCCCTGTACGCTTTTTCACAATAGAATGGCGTCATTTCAACAATAGCTGTACGCATTTCCTACTACTCCTCTCCCCCATCAGTGCGTACTAACTTTGTGGATGGTCCCAAATGTGTTGACATGAAATGGAATTACCTCTTACATTTTATCAATTGTAGCCCAACTGTCTTTAGCTATCAGTGTTTCCAGATCAAGGTTTCTATCACATTTAAAACATTTCTTTCTGCGCAAGTTCTCTTCGGCACGTCGTAAATGAACTTCTGTAACCGTAAAACAACGTAATGTATTATCTGGTAAACCATTAGCTTTTCGAAAATCAACAATATCACTGATGGCTTTTATCTAATTCAATGCTCCAGAACTCAGTGTAGTTAAGGCACGATTTAGGGTGTGTCGAAAAGCTGTCTTTTCATGTAAAAATACACCATAATACCGTTTGTTTGACCGTTTTGAAGTTTTACATTCCTATTTCAAAATTTTAAGAAGAAAAAGATGAGACCTGTCAATTGTTTCAGACTAAAACTTGTAACAACGTGTAAAAAGATGTAATAAGGTGTAATAACATGTAATAAGCTAATAAGAGGTCTGGTAATGAATAAAGATCCCTTGTAACAAGGTGTAATAAGATGTAACATAAAGTAATAACATATAATAAGCCAATAAGAGGTCTGGTAACTAGTTTGTCAAATAAATCTTCTCTACCTAAAACTTGTAAGAAGGTGTATGTAATAACATGTAATAACCCAATAAGAGGTCTGGCTCTCCCTAAAACTTGTAACAACGTGTAATAAGATGTAACAAGATGTAATAACATGTAATAAGCTTATAAGAGGTCTGGTAACAAATAAAGATCCTGGTAACTAGTTTGTCAAATATAGCTGTTCACCCTAAAACTTGTAACAATGTGTAATAAGATGTAACGAGATGTAATAACATGTAATAAGCCAATAAGAGGTCTGTTAACGATTAAACTTCCTGGTAACTAGTTTGTCAAAAATACCTTCGCTCCCTAAAACTTGTAACAACGTGTAATAAGATGTAATAAGATGTAATAAGATGTAATAAGTTAATAAGAAGTCTGTTAACAAATAAAGATCCTGGTAACTAGTTTGTCAAATATAGCTGTTCTCCCTAAAACTTGTAACAATGTGTAAAAAGATGTAACGAGATGTAATAACATGTAATAAGCCAATAAGAGGTCTGGTAACGATTAAACTTCCTGGTAACTAGTTTGCCAAAAATACCTTCTCTCCCTAAAACTTGTAACAACGTGTGATAAGATGTAATAAGATGTAATAAGCTCATGAGAGGTCTGGTAAAGAATAAAATTCCTGGTAACTAGTTTGTCACATATACCTTCTCCCTAAAACTTGTAACAATGTGTAATAAGATGTAATAAGATGTAACAACAGGTAATAAAAGTTCACATGTAATAAGATGTAATAAAATGTATTGTAAAATCTCACCTCTGCCACTCATTCGTTTGCAGGAATAAATCTTGCAGCCAGCTTCCATGAACTTCTTACAAATTTCATTTTCGAACGTCTGACTGGAATATTCGGGACAGTCAAAGGCGATCCAAATAGAAAATCCAGCAATAACTTCTTTTTATTGCCTTTCATTGCGGTGATGCAATTAATAAAAAATGTCACTGGCAGTGTGTTTTTCAGTATATTCTCCAATATAACTCTCTTTTCCCACATTTGATTAAAATCATTGCTCTCGGTAAATAATACTCGAATTCCGATCGTTAAATATTTCTCATTAATAGGCGAGACCCGATAACTTTTTAATGCTCGCTTAAGAGGATCATCCCTCAACGAATTCTGTGGTTTGAAATCATCCATTACAATAACTTAGTGAAATATAACGTTTCTTCGAATAAATTTGTATCGTTTTATTTCTTGAAGAATGTTCTTACACAATAATCACATACAGCTTTTATAATGTTACAAGATTTAGCATTTGCACGAAGGGAACAATCTAAAATGAACTAACTTACTGTAGTTGATTCCCTATAGATTCATTGTTTTTAGTGAATGCGAAGCGAACTATTTGTTGGGGAATGTGATGTTCCAAAGTGAACATTATATTTCACTTTTTATTAATGAGGAATAAATTGTTCTTTTGTTCCTTTTTGTAAGAATGTTTTGTTCAATATTCAGAGGGTATTAAATATATACTCTTGAAGTGAACGATTTATTCATTATTAGAGGACTGTTATGGGACTTTTCTTAAAATACACAATATTCACTTAATAGAGAGTGCTTTGTTCTCTATCGCAGGAATAAATCAGGAACATCTATCACGGTACATTTTAAAAATGTTTCAAAGAACAGTTATGACATTATGATTGGAAGAACGATTTATAATCTAATTGTTATGACCTCTATTCGAAATACTTTTAAGGAATAATTTCATTATAAATTATAGAATATATTTTAACTAATTAGCTAAATACATACTAATACATCTTAAAACATCTTAATACACACTTCGCCTATTTCTTCAGGTTAGGGTTGGGGCTAGCGTTAGTATTAGGGATATGGCTAGCCTGAAACCTAACCCTTGCCCTCACCATATCCCTAATCTTAATACAGACTTTAAGAACAGTGTTTATTATTTTGGTTTCTCTAGGATTTAATATGACTAATAAAACCTTATTATCTCCTTGAGAATGCATCACAAGTTGTTACTAGTTATATATATATATACCCCTGTTACATTGTTGTTACAAATATATTTCGATCAAAATTCAGAGTTACAATAACACAACTTATTCAAAAAATTACAACACTTAATTTGCTTCTGTTAATTTGGCACAATAAGTATAAAGTTTCTTCTAAATATTAGAAGTAGTTTCTTTTCTTTGCGTAACAGCGAGATTTTACCCATGATTCCTGTTTCTTTCTGCAAAGGAGCAACTTTAAACTTCAATGGCTTGCCAGTTACATTTTTCTGTGCAAGTGCGCTCAAAATTTTGGGGTTTTTTATACAGAACAGCTTTTTTTGGTGAGAATTCGCCCATCTGTAGTCATGCGACACTTCACTGTTTTGAAATACATACTGTTTCAAAGAGATGGTTGTACAAAAAAAAACTACTCGTCAGGCACACTTTGCTCTCATGCAAGTGAAAATACCTTAGAGATTAAGAAAAAGACCCGTGGAAATTGGGGGCGCTGAATGCTTCTGGGTGTGCCTGGGCAGGATAACGTGGAAAATAAACTTTGTATTTACCGGAACAATTTTTTTTTTCTAGCAGGGGAGATATTTATGCACATTTCTAATTGAACAATTTGAGACGGGTGTTTGTCTCCCTATATATTATTTAATATTCTTGTTTTTGAATTCGGTTTTAAATTGTTCAGTTAAAACTGACCAATGTCGATGCTCATTATTGGCCCTATTTCCTCCCCCTTGTTTGTAAATAATATGAGCATAAAAGCTCTTACACAACTTTCAAAATACCAATTGGCCAGAAATGGCCATGAAGAGCAGTCGATGCTTAGTTGTTAATTGGAAAGCTATAGACGGCGCTACACACGGTAGAAGGAAATTACTTATACAGACAAATGATAAAAGCATGTATACTTGTCTAGTAAAACTTTGACTACATGCCCATTTTAAAAGTAGCAGAGGACTTAGAAAGCACATTGACAGCAAACATGATTGGTATTATTATTTTGAAGATCAACCTGGAGTCAAAAGGGAGGAGATTGAAATAAACCAACCTGTTAGAAAGAAAGCTTGTACGTCAAACAAACCAGCTTTTTCATTGGACGATGGCGTTGGGAAAGGTTTTATATATTGGCTCTCCACGTCTTGTGGTGGTGGAAAAAATAGTAAAGAAGCAGTTCAAATTGCAAAAATTGCTATGAAGTTTTTTATGGAAGCTTTGGGTAATGATGAATCAGATATCGATTTAACTTATGAATTCGTAGACTGTTGCCTTAGCTCTGCTTCAGTATTGATAACATTTTTGCAAACTTTAGAGAACAAATGGAAAGTCAGCTCGTCTGGAGCATTAATTTACATAAAAGCAATCAGTGATATTGTTGACTTTCGAAAAGCTAATGGTTTACCAGATAATACATTGCGTTGTTTTACAGTTACAGAAGTTTATTTACGCCGTGCCAAAGAGAACTTGCGCAAAAAGAAAAATTAATGTAACAGAAATCTTGATCTGGAAACACTGATGTAAAGTACACAGATGATATTTCATTTTGTTAATATTTATTCCGTGTCAGAGATAATAATTACATCAGTTGACAAGTTCCCTGGTTTTCGTACAACGAATCTATGACGCTCCAATGGCTGGAATGACTTTATATCTAAAGCTTCTGGTTCTGAATCTACAGCTTCTGGTTCTGGATCTACGATAGTTATAGGTTCCAGTATAAGGCGCAACCGTTTGGTGAAGGTTCTAGGTCTTGCGTTGTACATGGAACAAACAGATCTACGTCTTGTGTTTCACTATCTTCTTCTTCTTCTTCGCTGCTGTCACTGCTGCTGCTGTCACTGTTGTTTTTTCTTTCTTCATCTTCATTTTCCTTCGCACTAGTTGTCTCTGTAACTGCTGTTACTGTCGTAGCAATGGCTTTTAGGTGGCACATTGAGTTCCTGTACAGTTTCAGTTTGATTTGAAATCTGCGAAAAACAAACCGTGTTGTTGTTTTCTTCCATCAGCAGCGTTGAATCGAAGTCAAAATTGTTGTATACCGCCCCTACATCATCGTTACTAACATCATTGTCTATCTCCCCACTAAACAGCGACACGTCTTTCAATTGGATTGCAAGGTAATTGGATATATCCATGTAGTGTTTTCTCATCCAAATAAGGGCAAATCTTGTTTATTTGCAAAACATATCACTGTTAGCCTTATCAGATCTAGTTTTTATGTATGTACAAACTTATTCACAGAAATTGAGAATGATAAATATGAATGTACTAACAAGTTGCCATTGTCTCCTTTTTGGGTAATGCTTTCGTCTCAAACACTGCCAAATGACGAAGCACAGCCTCTCCATCAACGGTATCTCCAAAGTTCGGCAATATATTGGTCGTTATAAAAAACCCGGAGTTATATACAAATTTTGTTTCTGTTTTGTGCTTTTGAGACACCTGAAAAAAAAAATAATAATAACATCAACGAAATATGAAATACAATAGGAACACCAAACTTTCAACCAAACAGCGTAAAAGTAAACGTTGTCAAACTAGAGCTTCACAGAACTTTTTTATATGTCGGCACAAGAAGACATAAATCTATGTATACTCTGTTGAACGCAGTTGTATGTTGAATACTTAGAATACAACATATAATCATACCTTGCAGAATTCGTTTAGCGTCTTCACAGCATAACAAATCGGATGTCCATTCTTCCATAAATAAAATCTAAGTTGAACCATTGATGAGATAACCTGAGAAGCTTCCTTCTCTAACCACACCCGCAAGGAACATCGATGACTTGATTCCCGATATGAAGAATGTAGGTGATATAAGTAAAAAACAACCTATAGATTCCTATTTACTAGTGTTGACACATTCAAATGCAAGTCCGCAGTATTTATTTTTACCTTGAAATGGACTAAACCAGCTAGTCTTCCCACTGTCCGGAGGACCAACAAGTACCAACTTTGTTTCTTCCATCGGGAACTTTCCATGAAGAAATAGTTGGTAATACTTCTGGTAGAAGTGTAGTCTCATGTTTGCATCAGGAAAACTGTTTTCCACCCGACACAGAGAATAAAAGAAATATATTGTCAGTTTTTCAGGCGTTTAGCATCAATTCGGGAACAGTTTTAAATAACAGTTGAAACGACTTACCTTCCACAAAACTTGGGATCGGGTATCTTTGTTTCATCATAACGATACTTCACAAACGCCCTTGGAGTGCCAACTAACTTTGGAGATTGTACAAACTTCTTCTCAACAATGTTGAAGCAGGTTCCATTGGGTAGCACTTCAATGTGATCGTAATCGATCTTCATGGATTTGATCAACTTACACTGTGGTTCTGACAGTAGGTTTGTTAGCGGCCCAACTGGAGCCACAAGGTTAGCAATGCTCATATCTCCCATTACGTCTAGGAGATAATGTATCTCCCATTACGTCTAGGAGATAATGTTTCAATAAACAAATGTATGTTTACTTTCTGGTACCTATAATGTGATAAGAAAAAGAATGAGAAATGTTTATTTATCAATAGCATTTTAGAAAATATAAATATTGGGTAACTGATAAGATATTACATATGTTATTGAAGGGAAATCACCCACAAAAGCAAAAACTGATATTAGGAAGTCACCACCCGTGTGTGGACTAAAAAACAAACATTCACTGAGACAGGACAATACAGGACAGACACACAAACATTGATAAAATAAATAATTATGGAATGAGGAGTAAGTTATATATTAGAGCAAAACTGAAGGCTAACAGCACCCGAAAAACCATTTTTGATTCCATTTTTTACCTTATTGTACACTGCACCATTCGATAAGCCGAATCAACATCCACAGCTTTGCATAACTGGCTGGTTAGGGCCATTGGTACAATGTTAGTGCATCCTGAAAGAAAAGCGAAAAATGACATTAATACTTGAAGCCTCCATGGTCTGTCTATAACGCTTTCACCTTCGTAATTTATAAATAACTGATATTGCAGATGAAATTCTGGGTCTTACATGGGCAATATGTGAAGACCATGATAATTTTGAGTCAATAATGACTCCTAGGTATTTCACATTTTCTTTT
>JAUELI010131799.1:0-13787 GCA_031471325.1 Catablema vesicarium
CGCTTCCTCGGTCCAGGCCTCGCACGATCGATGACTCATCGGGTAGGATAGGGGTTAGCATGGTTCAGGACGTCGGGTGTTCTTTATATATCATCATCACATAGTTGTGTCACAAGTAATTGGTACCCTTATAAAAAATGAGTGTCAATTCATGGCTGGCACCAGATGCACACTAGAGTCTCTTGATATCTTGCAGTCTGATCAGTTGATTCCGGCTTTCACCTACAGTCTGGTCCAGTAAAATTTCCGTAAAATTGACACAACAGCCTATCTACTTGTACAAAAAAATTAAGCTTTTCGGCATCTAACACGCCTTCTCCACTAGGCTCATACTCATCTGAAGAGTGAGATCTATTATTTAAAATATCTTCAAATGTTTCCTCTCTTTCCTGTAATATTTCTTCAGAGTTCTCGTCTTTTCTTTCTATACTCTTTCCAATCACGAATATTTGTAGATCTGTATGCCAGCATCTTACATCTTTTGAACGTCACCATGATAGCACTTAACGGTATTGGAGAACGACCACTTTCTTTGTTTCAAAATATTGATTTTATGACCTTATTTGAAAATTATAAGTAGAAGGTGTTTATATTTTTTCTTATGCAAAATTAATCAGGGAAATCATTTTTGAAATAAAAAATGCAAAATGTCAAGTTTTTTTTTTTTTTACTCATTTTTTAGTGTTTTTTTTATTCAAAACTTTTTTAAAAAACTTGTAAAAAAAACAACACTTTCTGTGGTAGCTTTTAAAAAAAACTCTTCATACATACCTTTTACATATGTCATGGTATCTTTCTAAGGAGAGATTTTTGTCATTTATATTGCTGAAAAAGAGTTTTACGGCCGTTAATACTTTTTTCATGAACCCCCATTTCCAAAAATTGAGAAAGCAAATATAGAAAATTAACATCAAAAATATTAAAATGACACTATTGTTTTTATATAATTGCACTTTCCATATGTTGCACCATTGAAAAAAACATACAATTTATATTGCAACAAGTACGCATTCACACCAATTTTGCTCTACTGTAACCAATAGGTCTATTCTTTCATAATTCTTTTATAATGTTCTTTGAATATCTTCAAAGTTACTATAAAAGAATCTTGTCATGTAAACCATAAAGAAATATCAGAATAATAGGACGATTTTATCATCAAAACTTTTATTTTATTCATTCATAGATGATGAATTACCAAGTCAATTTCCAGTAACTATTTTCAACACTCACCATGAGAACAATGGATAGTGAATATTCCAGGTGTTAACTTTCAATGTCCATGGTAGTATTTATTACACACAGTATTTTTGACATCATTATCCAGTTCAAATTTTCCACAACCATGCATGTTAGGCAGATTTGGGAAAAATGGAAGTAATGAACAGCTCTTGAGATCGTAATATCAAATATCTGATTAAAGGCTTCCATACTAACGGTAAAGACGTTTCAAACAATGAGTTTAGTAAATTGAAAAATATTGGCAGCTTTTCATGAATTTCTTTATAAAGTTCCACATTTGGTTTAATATTTGTTATATATAACTTATCTGCAAGCTCCAAACATTCTTCTGATGGAAATAACTATGACGCTACTGGAGATGGCTGTGCTAGACAATTGAAAACTTGCTGTATTCCCTTTGGCACAATACCTGGAAAGGTGGCCAATGTCCATAAAAAAGCATTGTAAATTTCATGATGAGAACAGAGCGAAGTCTTTAATCGAAATATCATAGCATGTTTCAATTTTTTTAATGACCATTGCTGTAGAAGTTCACAAGCTTCTGCATTTGGGAGAGCAGTTCTTGTATTTTGAAACTTGTGATGGTAACAACATTACTGAGTATAGACAATTCACAGCTATAAAAAAGTGATCTAGCTGAGTTGGCATGCTCACTGTCATGAAACTTGTTCTTGAGTTATAATTTCATAATCATCTGCACGAGCTGTGTCTTTCTCAATTTTTGCTTTTGATGAATATTTCTTTCTCTAGAGTTTTATATTTTGCTTTTCATGTTTTTCAATGTGTATTGGATCAATGTCTACTTTAATGCCACTTTTAAGTAAGAAGTCACAAAATAGTATAAGTACTGAAGAGATTAGGGCTTTGTACCTTTCTTTGTACAATAATCATTCAAGTACTTTTATCTAAGGACATCTGTATTTCTATAAAAAATTGAAGCTAGATTCTTTGCTTCAACTGCAGTTTAAATTTTTCTTAGGTCAGTGACTACAGTTACAACAGATTTTGGTTTCCTTTCACGACCAGGGCTGGTAATGAACCAAAATTGTTATATGTTTAACAAGTTGCGTAATATTTTGTAAATAGTAGCCCACAGATAAAAAATGATGAGAAATTAAAGCAGTATATAATTTTGTGTTCTAATGCAGTGAGTAAATATATTTTGCCACTTGGTGACTTGTCATACAAATGTATTTGATATGGAGTGTATTGAACATCTCAACAAATATATAGGTAGAATCATTGTGTATAATTTATGTAGAAATTATTTCATTTACCTATATCAATTGATTGGTTAACAGGCTCTACTTGGCCAACCTGAAACAACAACCTGTATTAGTGGCTGTGAATGCTCTAATCTTTGCAGATTTCTTCAAATCATTGCTGTTATGAAAATATTGTAAAAATAAAAAATTGAACACGGATACAAAGAATGAATGGTGATCAAAGATACTTGTCCAAAGTGATGAGTTAGTTGACAAAATTCAATAAACTCAAATAAAGAGACTTTTCAATTTGAGGTGGTAGCGTTTGCGGAATCAAATATTGTGCAATAGATATCTAAATATGTAAAAGAAATTATATCAACAAAGAACGAATGACTACAAACTACAATATATACATCCTGCATGGATCTCGTTAAATATATCACAGTAGTGATGTTGCTCCTATTCTTTCTCATTTAAGGATATACCGTAGGCTTTTTTTTTTAGAAAAAAGCGATTTTTTTGTTGTTGTTCAATGCTACCGAATGGTGAAATTTATTTTTTCAAATTCGCAATTTTATTCAAGGAAATTGTCGAGAATAAGTAAAAAGACAGGGCTTTGAAAAAACCTATTTCATGCACGTGCTCATTTTTTTAACGTACAAAATTATATGAAAAATAGTAACAATAAGGACACCAGTTGTTATACAGATTTTTTTTGAAGATCAAATTTTTTGTTTTATTTCGTAAACTGTACCGAATTTATTTAAAATGTTATAACACTCATATCTGGAGAAAAATATTTTTCGTTATTTTTATACTGACAACATTACAGAGTACAGACAATTCACAGCTATAAATCGTTAACACATTTTTTGTTTGAACAATTTCATTCAAAAATTAAACCCCCGTGAAGTTTAAAAAATTGTAAAACAAATAATTTAGAACTAAATTCCAAATTACGGGGGTTTGAAACGAGTATATAAGAAACTGATACCGATTTTTAGATTAATATGCACTGGACACGATGGCGTGCTTAGTTTCAGTAAGTAAGTAATCTTTTTTTCAAAAATTTTTGTAAAAATGTGCCTCGATAAATTTTAGGAGAAGTCAAGAAATTTCCAAAAAATTCATCAAAAAGTTCTCAAGATATAATTGAGAGAAATGGCCGCGGGCCTAGTAGCCCCCCCCCCCTTTTGCAAGAACCAGTAGACCAAATTTGACATAACGCTTCATTGTCAGTAAGTAAGATAACGGTCTCCCCAGCAAAATAATGCTGCAACATTTTCAAAAAGCTCTAAGTACAAAATGCAGAAATTATTAATGTTTGTGACAGAAGCTGAGAACCACAGCCCATTAAAGAAACCTCCCTATCCTATCCCTCAGGCGTGATTGTGGTAATGTTGTCGAAAAACGCTAGTAGATAGGTCGATTAGTCTGCGTAAAAAGATGCGACCTGTACTTGAAGACTTTGCAAGCAAATGACAGACTACCAATTAAAAACAACAACTCCTGTTTTGTGCACTTTTTCCTGTTTTGCCACTGTTTTAAAGATGAGAGAGGGGTATTAAACTTATCCCTTGGTGACCGTATGACAAATTTAACAGAGTCGATTTTGATACCAAGTTAAGTAAGGACTTGAAATGGCCCAACAATTTTTTCCGGGGCAAGTAGAATACCTAACTGTGCAAACACTTTAATGATATAATCCATCACGTTTTCACAAATGTTGTGAGAGAGTTGTGCAGTAAAGAAGTCATCAAGGTAATGCAAAAGATTCTTTATTAAAAAAAAGATGTTAATTATCCAGTGCATGAGATCAGCAAAATTATTAAAAATAAATGGTGAAGAGCGACCTCCAAAGGCGAGGACAATGTCGATCTTCCGGATGAACAGGACATAAGCGAAAAGCGTGCTTAATGTCCAACTTACCCATGGAACAGTTTGGCCCTAGCTGCCGTACAAGACTTACTGCTTCGTTGAATGAAGAATAGGACACAGAGTAGTCCTCTTTCGCTATACTGTCGTTAACTGGAAATCCTCTAGGAGAAAATAAGTCGAAAACTATCCTAACTGTCCCATCTTTCTTTGGGGCAGCTCCTAGAGGAGAACAATGAAATTCAGATAACGGGGGTGAGAGAAAGGGACCCACTGTGTGTCCTTTGTTTAATTATTTTAAAATGGCTGTATTGACCCTATCCATGTGTTCAAGAGAAGATTTGTTATTCTTGTCAGAAGATGTTGAATTATCACCATGAAACCCGAGGCTGAACACATGTGTGAATCCTGCCACACTAAAATTGACCAGAATGCGGTCGGGTGATTTTGAAGGAAAAAGTTTAGTACGCTTACTTTGATTGGAGTGAACACCACTTGTTTAACACAGAAATTTTTTTCGGGCACTAGGTGAGGGCCTGAGGGGACAATGACTTCCTGTGTGGTCTCGGTTAAAATTGACACTATTGTGGTATTGTGACAGATGAATCCTTATTTGAACCTGAAGCAAAACCCAATAACGTTGGCTGAACGTCTTGGCCAACGTGGTGATACTGGACAAGCTTCATCCTTCGTAGAGCTAGATTCAGAGGGATAGTCTGAGCAGCTGCTAGATGTGTCAATATCACAATTATCAGTCTTTTCACAGTCTTCACCATTTCCACAAGACTCCTGAGTTACCAAAACTCTGTCTGTCGGTGAATCCGCACTGCTGTCGTCCCTCATATGTGAAATGAGTATCCCATTTCGCTTACCACTCTTCTTCTTATCTTTTTGAAAAAGCTTCTTGAACAGGTATGCCTTCACTGCTTCTGGAATTTCTTCTTCACTTGTGTAACTGTCTGAGTTGGAGTAAGATTATCTATCTTCTTATTTTTTTATTTTATTTTTGGTGTTGGTGGTATCACAATCTTGTTTTCTGATGGTAAAGGTTTGCATTTCATTAGCAGGTTCTTATGGGGGATTCTGAATCTACCGGAACCATCTTCGGCTTTGACCTTGAAAACAGGGACATTTGGGTGAATGTCAATGACTACGTGGATCCTGTCCTCCCAATAGGATCTAAACTTCCCTGTGCCACCTCGCTCCGACATGTTTTTTACCAGTACACGATCACCTATCCCAATGTCATCCAGATTTGGGCACTATATCTTTTGCACTATCGAACATAGTATCAATAGGTAAAAGGATTTCTCTTCCAAACATCAAGAAGTATGGTGAGTATCCAGTCGAGCGGTTGGTTGTTGTGTTGTAGGCAAATGTCAGTTTCTTAACATGGTCTTTCCAGTTGGATTTCTCTTTCTCTGAAAGAGTTTTTAACATGTTGATGATGGTTTGGTTTAAACGTTCTTGATTCATTGATTCCACACAGATCATGAAGCTTTGTCCAGAAATGATCGTTGGATTCTTTTCCCTGGTCATGATGTATTTTGACAGGAAATCCAAAATTTAATATCAGATCGTTGAATATTTTGTCTACTGCAATCCGCTGAAGGTGCATTCATTAGACCATAAGGTATCCGCAACCACTCATACAAGGCCCAGGGTGTTGAAAATGCTGTGAGCTCCCTGGAATTTTCATGCATAAACCCTGGCGGTAGGCTTTTGTAAGATCTAGTGTTGGTAACTACTTCATACCACCTTTCTCTGAAATTCTGAAGGTGCATTAACCCTAATTGGGATGGAGGGGGGGCGTACCCCCCACCAAAAAAAGTTTAATAACCAAAAAATTAGGCAGGCCTTTGGCTTATTTTTTCAGTGAATAAAATTTAGTTTTACACTATTTCTGAAAATTTCAAGTAATTTGGACGTCTGGTCAGGGATAGACGGAGGTCAGTTCCAAATGTTTACTATTGTGTTATATCGGTTTCCTGTCAATAAAACCAATTATATTAAACCAATTTATCTTAACTTTCGGTCAGAATAGACACTTCAATCAATTTTTTGAAATCCAATGATTTTTTTTTTGAAAAATCACGTCATGACGTCATTTTTCGGTCATGTGACGTCATATTCAGCCGACATTCAAAAAAAATGCTGACGTCATTTTTTTTTTTTTTCTTCTTGATGCAATTGGTAAATCACTTTAGTGTGTATCATAACTAAAATTTTGAGTTATTCAAAAGCCTGGTTCTAAAGTTACGAAACAGTTTTTTAGGGAATTTGTATGTTGAAAAATATACTGACATCAGCAATTTATTTCTGATTTTGGTGATATACATCCCAATTTTCCAAAAAGCACTATCTAATATCTTTCAGATGAGGGGTGGATCATTTTCCTACGATAATGGCTTAACATTTTACAGTTGATACAATTAGGTCCTATTTAAGGCTATTTTTTAACAAATTTCATCTGAAAAATGCTGACGTCAGCAATTTTTTTGCTGATATTTTATAATATCTCTATATTTTTTTAAACTACATATCTTGGGGAGTATCCATGCAAAAAACTAGAAAATTTGATATGAAAAGGCCTGGAAACTAAATTTGTAGCAATTTTTGCACAGACTTCTTTGCAAATAAGTTATGATAAGGCCTGGAAACTTAATTTTTAGCAATATTTTCACAGACTTCTATGCTAATAACTTGGTTTTCATAGTGTTTGCGTAGAATACTGCAAGCCCATAGGGGGTGTAGTAATTGGCGCAAACATTGAATATGGTACATAAGGGGTTGATATTGGTTACGTGCAGCTGTTGGTTTGACAGTTATAACTGATAATCTAGTATGAATAAACCTAGAAACAACATTGTAAAATCTTCAACATAACAGAATGCAACATTTTTTTCTTTCTCTGTTTGTCTATCTGATCGTGTTTGGGTAGCAAAATGTGATGCCAAAAATTTCAAGTCTGTGTTTTTCTGCTTATATTTAGTTTTTGCTCAGTTTACTAATTTTGCGTTGCGTAGTTTACCATGTTTGCGCAGAATACTATAAGCCCTTCCTTTTAGCCATATAAGCTTTGAATTTTAACGAAACATAAATTTATTTATCACTTTTTTCATTAAAATAAAATTGTTTTGTACCCTTACCCACAGTTAATTGGTGATTACTATAAATTGGGACTGTATTTTTAATCCAAATTTAAGCTAATCCCTAGATATTATTAATGAGACATCGGTTTTGGTGTAAACGGAGTGATTTCTTCAATGTGATATCAAAATGACAAGTGTCAACATCATAACGAAAATTATAAAGAATTGTATTAGTCTGATGACAAACCTCACTACATCAGGGTATACATATCACTATGAACTAACTCAGTATACACAGAAAAGTCTAACAAATAAAAAAAATTAAAAATGTTGATTAGTCTTCATTAAGGTTTAAGTTGTCCCTTGTTTTCAGAGCAAAAGATGGAGCATCGGCTGGAGCCAACCTGTTGGAAGGTTCACCTTGTTCCCTCCGAACAGTTTGGTTCTTGCTGCACTTATTTTGATGTTCCTTTTGCGCAGTATCCAACTTTTTGAAAGTCCCTATCAGCTTGGCCGATCGCCATGGTAATGGGCATTGCTTAAAAAAAACGACACTCATTTTCATCTTAACATTCTTCTCCTGAAGACATACAATCGGTCGTCATCAATTTCAATAACTTGTTCCTTTTTCGTCATTGATAACTTTGTTATCTTTCAAAGCTTCTTTTCGTTGTTTAATTTTTTACACAAAATAATGGTAATCATGTAAAGGTGAAAAAATAGTACAACTTGAGACCAATTCTTAAATGCTCAGAAAATATAAAAAATTGAAGATTCAAATATCTCACAAGTATCTTTTGAAAGGTATATTCTCATATAGAAAGCTGTTAAAAATGATAATTTGTTTCGTTTCACTTTGCTGTTTGTGAACATTTCTTATTATGCACATTTTTAATTCAGATTCCCTTCCTCCTCCATCCACAAGAAGAACAGATCTATTGTTCCATAACAATAGAATCCGCAAACACGCTACAAATTTTAAGACCCTCTCCCCCCTGCAAGAATGCTATATTCCTGACGTTAGATAACTTACACCAAGTTTGCGCTGGTGTAGTGCAGCAGCACATTTGGATGCATCACTTTCCGTGCCTTTCTTCTTCATGGTCTTTTTTGGCAAGTAATAACTTTTAATAGAAGCTAAAAAAAATATGAAAGATTGGAGTACACTATTGAATCTAAGTAAAGAAATGCACGTTATTCAGTTTTTGGTCAAATTTAAATGAGGTGTTTTTTACCAGTAGTTTTTTTATTTTTTACATTTGTTTTTGTTTTATTGTTTTCAGAGACAAATACATTCATATCCATTAGACTCATTAAATAAATAATTTTATACCCTTTTAAAATCTTACATTGCAATTGAAATCGAAAAAGTAAAAACTTTCTTCAACAGACCTTATTTTTGTTCAAAAATTGTGGGAAATTTGGAAGAATTTGATCAATCCTAAAAATTTCACGATCATAAACTTTTGCGTATGGGAAAAAATAGAATATTTCACATGCACCGTATTTCATCACTGATACTTGCATCCAAACCATGCATGTGTTTTTCAATGAAAGTGCTTAATTTCTCATTGCCATTAACAAAAGCATTACAAAAGAAAATGCGTCAATGTTTTACAAAGATAATTCTATTAATTTCAATACTATAAACTTCAAGATTTTTCAAGTGATAATAGTTTTTTTGAAATTTTTTGCGAAAATGATCTTACATCGTTCAAGCCTCGTAATAACCATAGGAAATTACCTGTGAAGAATTGTACTTTCTAAGGCGAGACCAATTTGATTTGGTGTTTTACGGAGCTGACCGACCCTGTTTGAGAAGAATAGATGAAATAATAAAAAATAAATTTTTCAATTTTTTTTTTCTTGGTTAAAAATCTCCTCTGTTCTGGTTATATGCTTCAAATTCTAACGCAAATTCCTGTTTCTTACATCAAGAGTAATTTCAAACCAACATGAAAAGATTGATTGTAATATTTTTGTTCATTCGTCTATTTTTGTAAAGAAAGAGATTAAGAATATTAGTAACATGCGTGATGTTAATATTTAATCAACAGATGTGCCGTAAACAATAACCTACTCAAGGTCAGCAATATATTTTTCAAGCAAGGATGATTTGCTGAATAACATTTTATTTCAAAAACTTGTTTCAATTTGTCTTCATTGTATTTATTTAAACCTATGAGAAAGTTTGTTTCATTTTTTCATATTGTTCTTTTTATCTGGATGTTCAAATAGAACCAATTAGAAAGTCTGTTTTTATTTTTTTATATTGTTCTTCTTTACACATTTGATTTTAAAGAATCTCATGCAAAGGTAAAATTAAAACTAACCAATGAGATAGTTTGTTTCAATAGTTTTTCAAAAATTGCACGTCTGGAGAAAACAGACAAGAGAAAAAAAACATGAATTATATCATTTTTTGTTAGTTATTTAAAACAGCTGACCATTATGTTTGGTATCTTAATATAAGCAAGGAAGTGAAAAAATAAGACTCCAAAATTATAGACCCATTGAAATGTTGTAAATAAACACAACTTAAAATAGAAGATCAAATAGTATTATAACAAAACATGTAGATCTTTCAGAAATAACATTGACTAAGATAACAATATGCACGCTGTTTTTTAAATGTGTCCAAACTAATTAAATATGCACGCAACAGTTTTTCCCCATGATTTTGATTAAATATCACACCTGCTAAAATGAAACAACCGGAAATATTAATTTTTATTTTTTTTACCGACCAACCGACTAGTACCCAAGTAGGAACAATAACAAATCCGTAAAACACAGAATCAAATCTGTCTCGCCTAAGCTGGAAACTATACAAAAAATACTGTCCTTCACATGTGATGTCCAACAGTTATTATTTTTTCATTTCTCACTTAATTAGGATGATCTAGATTCCACTTCAAATTTCTTGCAACCCCCTCATTGCAACCAGATTTATGTAAATTCTAGAAGAAATGAAGCATGTATATACATAACATAATTCCATAAAATATTAATATGATAAATAATATGTTAAGGCTGGGCTCAGAAAATATTAAAGACCTAAATCACTATGCAAAAGCTATTCAATTAGTAAAACTTATCTTCTCCTGATATCAGATTGAATAGCATCATAAAGAAGTAATTATGGACAACTTTTTGGCTCCCAAGCCTATATCAAAATTGCGCTGGATAAGTCACTTAATGGGTAAAGTTCGTGAAAGTATTATTCTTTTCTTTGCCCTATATACCTAATATGAGCTAACTGTAATTTTGACTTTTTCTACTTTGGTACTGTTGTTGCTGTTATTCTAGTTCACCCAACTTTGTAGATAAAACATCTGTTGTTTTCCTTAGACTGTTTAATTTTGAAAAAACCAAACGTTGATTGTCTATTATTTCTTTGAGTGTAGACTCGAGTTTCGTCAGTACAATCATACTATCATTACTTTCTTCAATTTCACTATCGTCTTCAGATAAATCTATGAAAAAAAATGGATGGATGGATTACTGCCACTTGCTCAGGTGGATTTTCCACGGAAGATTTTTAAAAAAAATTACACGCTTGTGTAACCAACAGTTTGCCTCTTGTTGTCTAACATTTTAAATGTTCGGAAAATCGATGTTTATATTAAGAGCCGTAACCCAGTATGCGATTTATGCTGCTCGTTTATCATTAATAAAGATAGGTTTATTTATACTTCTACGAGAGAAGAAGCAGCGTAAAGCCAGTCTTATGCGCTCTAATTTGTAATTAAACTTCTACATGATTCTGTATTTAATTGCTCTTTGAAAAACTCAGTTCACCAACAGGTGATGCACGTCCAGTATTTAATAAGTTTCAATAGTATGTATTGTTTATGTTTATTCATATGATTTAATCTCCTTTCAATAAAACTTGTTTTTAAATTTTGTAACTTAACACGTTACGCATAATATTTGATTTATGAAGAACAAAATCAAACAAGGAAGTAATATTTTGTTGTTGTATAAACTCATGAAAACAGTTTTACAAATTGTTCTAACTTGGATATAGTTTAATGATCTAGTCTTATATTGTCGTTCATTAACAAAAAAATTGGACTAAAAATGACAGTAAAAATAGTTTGCTTCTAAAATTCTACTGGACGAGGTTTTACTTTAATTGAGATGCTAAATTCGATCAATAACAAGAAAATAGCTTTCAAAAATGAATATACTAATGTTTTTAGATAACAAGTGCTGTGCTAAAACGAAAATTTAAAGTTTGTAGCTGGTTAGAAGCGAGAGGAAAGAAAGAAAAATTGAATTTTATATAATTAACCTCTTTTTGACTTGATTCATCCAAAACAAAAATAACAGATTGATTCATATGTCGCAGCATTCGACTCACTCTTAATGCACTTATTAATTAACTAATTAAAAAGTTCAAAGTTACAAGTTTTTTTATGATTTCTTTCAGCAATGTCAATTCATGTTGTTAAAATTAAAAAATGTTATCATTACTAGGATACTTTATCCCTGTTGATTGATATAAACACGTTGCATTACGTTTTCAAAAGTAAATACCAAACCCCCTTCCCCGGGTGTAAACAATGAAACTAAATGATATTGCCTAAAATATCGCTATGTTTGACGCTGAAAAACAACAAGAAAAACTAAAAAAAACACGCCGGTTTAAAGGTATTACTTGCTTTCAGCAGTAATCCAAATATTATACAAATCTTCCATTAGGGGCCATCGACAAACAAATTTCCTTTTTTTAATGGCTTCAGGCAGATTTTGACCCCTGCCACTTATCGGCCAAAATTTCAGAAGATCATGTGAACGGAGTAGTAACTATTTAGAATAACAGTTTATAAATACAAATTTGCTGTAGTGGTTTCACTCTATGCATCCACGTTCACCACGTGTAAAATACAGAACTAATGGAACAGCAACACTCGTATGGTTCTGTGTTTATGCAAAACATGCATGTTCATGAGGCAGAAAACAGGGCGGATGTGCAGAGTGCCCACAACAGTGGCAAGAGCAAAAGCGTATCTAAAATGTATAATTATATATCTGTATATACTACAAAAGCGAAAAGTCTGAGCAACAAGCTATAAAATTAGGGATATAAAGATAAATTTCAACCTAGGTATGAAGGAAAAAAAAAAGAAACTTTAAATTAAAAGTTGAGATTTTCATTTTATATTTCAATTTGCCAGCTGCCCATAAATGTGTCCCCAGAGGTCCACCAGTGGGTGAGAATTATCAAATTACTCACTCATCTCCCTTCCCTCTTTTTCAATGACATCCACAAACAAATAAAAGCACAACAAAGAATCTAAAAAATTATGATATATACCTGAAAGCGAATCATCTAATTTACCAGCAGTGTACTGATTGGGTGTCCTTGTTGCTGATGATGAATTTGGTGTAGATGATATTGTTTTTTTCACTTTATCACCTCTTGAAGTTTTCAACTTATTCGAAATGTTGATATCAACATCAAAAGAGCTTTCCAAAGAATTATCCATCATTGTCTTGGACATTATATATATAAAAAGTTGTTGCCCTCTGACAGCTTCACTGATAATCTACGGTATCAGGTAAAAAATGGTAATTAGAACAGGAGAAAAATAAGGGCTAAACATTTAGATTTCAAGTTAAGAACAAAAGAAGAACAACTCGAGACTCAATCTCTTAGAAAAATAAGAACATTGAGGCTGAAGCATATTTTCCTGGTTCTTATGAATTATCAACACCAATAAACATGAAGTTAAGAACAAAAGAAGAACAACTTCAGGCTCAATCTCTTAGAAAAATAAGAACATTGAGGCTGAAGCATATTTTCCTGGTTCTTTTAAATTATCAACACCAATAAACACGAAGTTAAGAACAAAAGAAGAACAACTTGACGCTCAATCTCTTAGAAAAATAAGAACATTGAGGCTGAAGCATATTTTCCTGGTTCTTATAAATTATCAACACCAATAAACATGAAGTTAAGAACAAAAGAAGAACAACTTGAGGCTCAATCTCTTACAAAAATAAGAACATTGAGGCTGAAGCATATTTTCCTGGTTCTTATAAAATAAGTCTATGTAGCTTGAAAATTATCAACACCAACAAAAGTAAAGTTTAAAAGTAGGGTGCAAAAAGTTTGAAAGGGGAATGTAATAGGGGGCATATATTTACGACATTGACAAAAAATTGCCAATTTTCTGAACACCCTCCTCCCCATCCGCAAAAGGGAACAATAGATATATTGTAATTTGTGTCTTGTTTTTATTGTTTATGTGTAACCTGTACCCAGTTTTTGTTTTTTGTCCAATAGGCCAGTTTTACTTTAGCACAATTACCTTGTAATAAGGAAGGATGCTTTGCCATTCTTTAGAGAGTCTAATCTCTA
>JAUELI010131910.1:0-13777 GCA_031471325.1 Catablema vesicarium
CTGGGGTTGGAATGTCTGCTAAATGGAGTTACTTGAAATTTTGTAAAAAGATTAATTAACCTTTTGTGACATGTGATTATAACGGTACTACGACATTTTTAGTATTTCTGTCAGGTTGGTTTTAAATTATGAACTGAGAAAGACCGACTAGCATATAAATCTTTGATAGGGTAATCTAATACAACAACAACTTTTTCTTGTCAAGCATGGTTTGAAAATAAAAAAATCATATTTTCTACTTCTTTAGTGAATAACCCCTTATATGTTCATTTTCAGACAATAGTTTTCATATGATTATTGATCAGCATAAAATTATATATCCAACGATATATAATACTTATAGTTTTAAAAACATCAAAAATTTGCGCTACAGGAAAATACCCCCATTTATCTAAATTGCCCCCAAAAGAGGTTTCCTAAGGTCCGTTTGCAAGGGATTTATTTTTGGTGATTCCTGACATGGTTCTGAACCTCTGTGCCAAATTTAATTTCTATATTAATTTTGTCCAGGTTATGATGCTTTTTTACCTAATTCCACTCCACTACTACTAGAAGTGGTTATTTGTCAGATCAAAAAAGCCGGATAACTTGCAGAGGTCAACATCAGCCGTAATTCATCATTCACCAAATACCCAGTGAAATGAGAAGAGCCTCTTAGATCAATGATTGCCGCAACAATAGCATTTTTTGATAGATATAATAGCCGTTATTTCTAGTTGTGAGTCTTTCTTTTCTAATAGGTCCATGATACTGCCAACATATTCCGTGTGTATTGATCTGTAAGAAGATAAAAAATTGAGCAAGAGCTACGGCTAGCATGACTAACTTCGAAAGAGGAGATCTTAAACCTTCAATGTTTTTTTGTTCTGTACCTATCCTATGGAATGAGCTGTAGAAAGAGTTTATTGAAGAAGGACATGATCACAAAATATTATATTTATATAATATTGATTTTACGTACTATTATGTGTTATAGATCTTTTGGAGCAGGAGGTAACACAATCTGAGAGAGTTATTAACGAAAAGTCAACATATACAGGTAAGTTTTTATTTACGTAAAATGTCAAAGAATATCAATCTAGGTAAAAGGAACAACTAACAATACCTCAAATTATTATCTTCTCAATAATTCCATTGCAAAAAAAAAATGCTTATAAAATTTAGCTATTGAATTTGCAAAGTATTACTTTCCTTATTATGGGGCATAAAGTTGAATTACTGCACATGAGCTACGTTATGCATTGATTTGCCTCCATAATGGCGCCCTAAAAAGGACTCTTGTTTTTTATTCGCTCAATCTATCCTAAAACTTAACCCTATTTCAACCAGGGAGGGGAGGTTGCGTGGGAAGTGGGGGCGTAACATGTCAAGAACTTAAGTAGTGATATTGCAAACATTCTTCTGATGCGATGCTACACCAATTTGTTACCAACACAATTCGAAATGATAATCCGCAAAACATGATTTTCTGTAAGTTTCATACGCTCTTTTCCCTCTTATAATTTTCGGAGGATTTAGAGGGTTTAGAGGGTTTAGAGGGTTTGGAGTGATAAAATAAATACTCCCTAAGTTAGTTGCATGAACGCATGACCACGACAATACTAATTAGGCTATGACCTCATTGCTTTTAAACCAATCAGAGGCTGCATACATATACTGTCCGCAAAAATATTAAATTAAATTAAATTATTAGAAAGAGTCTAGCGAATCTGGAAATAAGCGGTAGGGTCTGGTATTCTGACTAAACAATAATATAAAGATAAAGTACTTTTTGACATGTTTGTCATTTTTGCTGAAGTGCTCAACAAATTTCTTTTTGTTAATACTTGTAGAATATTAGTCTATCTATATTCCTATCAAGATTCACCACCCTTATGAGTTATTTATTGGTTATTTTGACTGAAGTTTTATTTCTAAAACTGGTTCATTCTGATTTATTTGTAGCTATTTTAGATGATTGTGGTGTTTATGAATTTGAAACCCCTGAACCGACACCGATTGGGTACACCATAAAATCGTATGCAAGTAAAAAGATTTCAGATGTCATTGAACAAAGTAAAGCACATCTTTTAAAGAACAATGATAGCATAATTTATTGCGAACCCAACAGGACCAATAATATATCATTAAAAGAATGGGATAATAGATGTAAAAACTATTTCCAAAAATACTACATGCTAGAACGAAAACATATATTTCCCCCTCCAAAGTATCAGAATTTGTTATCTGATGTTTTAGCAAAAAAACTACTGGATCATTTTGCTGAAACGGAAAATGTTTACTTGATTACCCAGTATGACTTAGTAAATCATGTCCGGCTACATCTTCGTGATTATGAACTATACCGTCAATTGCTTAAATATTTATCGATTCCATCAGATGAAGACCTGCAACCCAGAGAAAACAGAATGATTCTGTTTGATATTAAAAACAAACTTATGCTAAATATCCGAATAACATCAAAGGAAGATATAGCAGCAATTCGGGAAGAAGAGATAAAAGGGATATCTGATTTAAAATTACTTTTATTTTTAAATCGACGTCTTTTTAACAGGGAAGGTTTAACTTTAGCAAATATTATTTTGTCTCCAAACATTAACTTGGACAGCCACAAATATCACAACAGCTCTGTCATTGATAAGAAAATTCTAAATAGCAGCAAAGCGTTCAGAGAGTGGTTGAAATCAATTAATCCTCAGAATTGTTCTACAGGGGAAGGCCTCGATGAATTTATGCAAATAATTTATTGTTATTTTGGTTTCAAAGCAACAAGACAAATAAACATTGATGCATGTGAAACAAGTTTTCCACAATTCCGATGCAATAATGCAACAGACGAAGGACAACATCAAGATATTTTAAAGATACATCTTACAAATGAACAATTCAATGTGGTGCATCATGAAGCTTTGAAGAAGATTGTGTTTGGTGGATTTGGATCTGGCAAGTCATTAATTGGTAAGTCAACCCTATTCCTCCCAGGCCTTTTTGATGCTTATTTTCTCAGGGAGAATCTGACCCCTCCTAAATAACTATAAATTTTGAAAATATTTTCTACCCCTTCTTAACGAAAAATTTTATGTAGGCATGTAAAATAGATAGAAACTAAAAATCACAAAATTTCAAGCAAAAATATTCAGTAGACAAATTATTGCAACAAAACCAGAGGGAAGGTGGGTGTCAAATTGACCCCCTCCCACCTGGGAAGAATAGGGTTAAGTAATACAGCTTAATTTTTTTTAACAGGAAAGTAAATCACTTTTAAAATGTTGGCCTATTGATTTTCATTTTCCACAGGAGTGTGATTTAAAGCAGAGACACCTATTTATTTTTCAAGAAGATGTAATCTTTCTAAATATATTTACAATATTTATCGGTTGCTTTCTTATTTTTTTCTAACTCTAGTAATAAAGAATGAAAAACTGCAATAACATGTTCCAGAGTATATGAACAATGAAAAGATACAATAAAACAGCCACCTTTTTTGTTACAAGAAAACTGACAATTACAAATAATATGAACTGAACCTAAGCAAACTTAGCCCATAATCCTGTCTCTTTGCTTTTTTTAATCAACGTCCTTTTCCCCGTTTTAGTCGGATATTGAATTTTTTATTTATTGAAATTTTTAACATCAGATTTTGAAAGAGAAAAAAAAAGTAAGGGCTTAGTAACTAGGCTAAAGCAAACTTGGTTCGGTCAAAAACACATGTTTTATGTAATATTGGCTTGATAAAACTCAAACTAAAAAAACATATAATTTTAAGGAAATAATTTTTGATCTTCTAATGTTTGCCGATTTAAAATAAATGTCAAATAAAATGTAAATTTACCCACGCCTAAAATCCGAACTATACATTGACTTGAAACTTTACGTAATTTTTATTTTTGATTCAAATCATACTTAACAATAAATTAATTTCTTAGTAATTAGTGCTTAGTTTTTTAATGTTTTCAAAACGTCTCCATATAGATACCAAATAAAAGTTACAAAATTTCAGGTTTTAATGTTCTGTAGAAAAAAAGTTAAAACACATACAAAACCATTGGACAATAGGGTTAATAGGCAAGCTAATTATTCTTAGATCCTATATACCGTAATGCTTCGGGGCGTTTATTAAAATTTTCAGCTTTTATGGAGGGGCGTCTATTCGAAAGGGGCGTTTAAAAGAGGGGGGCGTTTAATAAATTTTAGTAAGTTTGTCTCCTTTCCAGGAATGTAGTAATTAAAGAAAAATCCAAAATATAGAGCTCATAACACATATTACAGTATAATAAATTATTTACATGATATTTAGCTCTATATCATCATCCATATCGTCTTCATCAATGAAATTAAAATCGGGGAAGCGTCGATCCACATCTTCCTCTAATATCTCACATGCACGTTTCGATCAAACGCCCATCTAGAAGGTGGATTTTATTTAAGGGGGGCGTCTAATAGAGCAGGGCATTCATTTAAAACAAAAACACAAAAAGGGGGGAGCGTCTATTCGAGGGGGGAATTTAATAGAAGGGGGAAGTTTTTTCGAAGCATTACGGTATTCCTTTAAAAGAGATTAGGCTTAGTAAATTTAAATGCAGAATATGTTGCAGTTTTGTAAGCGCTGATTAAAATATAGACATCAAAAGAGAACATAAATGAAGAATATGAACTACCATCGGTAGTAAATAGGATGGCCTAGGAATTATGAGGATATTGAATTCAAAAATAAGATTACAGCAAATTGTCTTAAAAGGAAATTAAATTGAAGAAAGTATGAAGATTCCATCTGTAGAGACTTACAGAACAGGGTTTTTTCATTTTTTTTCTTTTTATTTGAAGGTTTTGTCTATGGATCATGATTTACAAACCATCATTAATCTTTGTGCAAGTTTTTGAAATCGTAAATGATTCTCATTTTGCAAGAAGCAAATAAAGTTGATGTCCTACTAAATTACTAATGACTAAATAATAAGGAAGTGCCTAGCAAGAGGTGACATCTTACAATCCGGTCGGGGGTGTGGATGGTAGAAATTATCTTAAAAAATATATAAAAGAAGGTGGAAAAGACTTGCCGTACTAGTGGTCATGAATTCCCAGTGTCAAAATTTTACAGGAGCCCAGCGCAGCGGCATCCATACCATATTTTACACTTGGATTTTGTACATTTTTGTGATTTCATAATTTTCCTGAATTTAATTGGCACGACTGAGCTGTGTGTAAATAAAAATCATAAAGTTTTAATCATCGTTTCAAACTTTTTCACGTAACTCATTAAAGGCCATACGAACTGGCGATTTAGTGTCATCCACTAAATAGAAAATAGAGGCGAGAAAAAAATTGTATAAATTTCTTACCTGATTTTTTGAGAGTGAATATACTTTTGAGTATTACAGTTTATCCTAAATAATGCTGTAGTAACACAGCTAATTTTGTTATTACAATAAAAACAACTTCAAACTTAGCTTTTTTCACAAAAAAGCCATGGGTAGTTCGTATGACCTTAAATAACAAGATTCAGCACTTATAGTAATATCATAAATATTTCGCAGTCGTTAATCAAATAAATTAGAGTAATTTGGAGAGCTTGTGATAAAAGATGTATAAATGTATATTTAAATCTCATTTGCTAGTACCATAGGCTGTTTTATATTTTGAATGATAACATTTTTCCATAATAACAATAAATTTAATTCCCAGAGCCAACGTTCACTAACGTTAAAATAGATGTAAACTTTTAGACGAGTCTCATTTAAATAGATTTTGCTACGTTGTGAATCTTTATCTTTTATAAATCTGTAATTTTATTTCCTCCGAAGTTGTTCCACTGAATTGCCCACTAATCCTACTGAAATTTCATCTGATGATTTGGTTGACTTTGTTTGGTTGACTGCTGATTCAATTGTCCCTCTAGCAAGTGATTCAGGAATGATCAGTTCCTTACTTTTAAGACCCCCCTTGATATGAAAGGTTTAAAACATCTTTGTGTAACAATGATTCTTCATTATTTGTGTGTGCATGAGTATATAATAACACATTTTTCTAGGTCAATGTCAATTAGAAGAACTTGCAAGAACAGAAGCCACTACAAATAACCACACATTTTATATCTGCTGGGATGATTTCAGTTTGATAAATTTGCAAATGAAAAAGATGGTGGAAAATATAAAACAAACAACTCAAAATCAAAATTTTTATTCTTACAATCGAAGAGAGCTTGCTGAAGAGTATCTAAAGCTATCTAAAATACCACCAATATCACAATTATTTAAACAAACCAAACGGAAATGTGGCAATGACATTGCCCATTTCATTATCGATGAATTCAGCTTACAAAGTTTGAATTCCAATGAGGCTAAATGCCTTGATATTATGTTCAACAGTGAAAAATGGGAACCTTCTGTTGTATTGCTGCTTCCACAATCATTGGAAAAAGAACATATCGTTATAGCTGATGGAGTAAAACATTTCAAAAGTGAGAACCCTGCGTATAGATTAATTGATAAAATGAAAAGGTTTACTCTACATAAACATATGCGTTCAACTAAATCAAATTTTCAGTTTCATAAGATGTCGACAACTTTTTTTACCGAAGATTTTAATAATTCCATCAACCATCCCACCTTGCATTCAGAAAGTGAAACAACTAAGGCAACAAATTTGACAACAATTGGTGGTGTAGGCCAAGTGTTGGATAGTACTGCAGATGTTGATGCAGCAAGAAAAGAAGATGTTATCAGCCACGTCGCGGATGAAACATATGAAATTTTCAAGATTGAGAGTAGTAAAAAGGCTCCTAGAATAGGAAAGATTAAACAATCGTTCCAAGCACCTGTGGATTTAGATGAGTTGCAAGAATACAAGACTTGTTCTAATTACCCAAACCGAACTGACGTAGCTTATTCTTCAAGAAAATCAAAAATCGGACATGGTATAGAAGGAAAGAAACCTAAATTTTTACTTTGATCACATTACTTCGGAAGCTGAGGCTTGTGCGAAACTATATTTTGTACTAAAAGAACTTTTCTCTGGAGATTGTGAAAGGCTTTGGTTATGTAAGTTCCTAAAAGATTTTCAATTATGTTTGAAACTTCTTGAATTATTAGGAAAAAAATATATCAATTATCATCCTTTATCAGGGTATCGATTGGTTGATGGGAAAGGAACTACATTCAAAACGATCCCAGAGGGGTATGATATTATCACCGATAATAAAGGTGCAAGAGGATTAGAAAAACGACAAGTAGTGGTTTTTATACCATCTGGAAATTCAAATCAACAACAAACTTTCCTTGAAACTACGAGTAGGTGCACCTCAGAGTTATTTATCATTTATCCTGATCAATTTGATATTAACAACCCACAACTAATGCCACCCGTAGTCCATCAAATATTATTAAAAGCTATTGAAACAAAGATACAGGAATGCATTATATGCGATTGGGTAATGGATGATACAGGTACTGTAATAAATCACACTTTTGGCGGGAAAGATGGGAAAGAATATTTTCAGATCAATCATCTAGAGGAGGATTATAAACAACTCAATTCACGTGCAGCTGACTTAAAATCTGTTACGGTTTTCGAAAATGAAAGTTGTTCTTCACCGTAAGTAATCTTTCAGATTGTTGCCTTCAACTTTGGTAACTGAATCATCTGTTTGTATTTAAATTAAAGCTCAAATTAGTAAACCCGGATCATAAAGCAGAATTACAACAGAGGTGTAAAACTAGATATGACATTCCCTTTTTTGTGATATCTCTGTGGTTTGAAGATTTTATGGGGAGTAACACATTTCACAAAGATAGCTCATTACCTCAAAAGTTTCTTTTAAAGATGTTCTAACTTTACATTTAAAATCAGTGCATAATGAAGGTGATGGCGTTTTCCATTTTATTTGTTTGTTTGTTTGTTTTTGTTTTGTAAATTGCAGTTGGTCATCTGGGGATTGGGAAGGGATTCTTGCTGAAATAATTTCCTATTAGGTGGATAGAAATGAACAATTGATCAATAATTCGCCATTTTATATTTAATGAATTTTTACTCTGTATTGACATTTTTTGGAATATTGGTTTTAGCTGATGAGATTATATATCTTTCTTAATCATTTTAATCGTAGTTTCGAAGCCCCGCATGGTTTGACATGCACCTTTCAACACTCTACAAAGGCTGTATTGGCATGGCATCAAGGTCCATATGAATATATTGTAATGAGCAAAAAAAGAAGTTTGGACATTTGGGAATTCACATCAGTGCCCATTTCTGACTCAACATATACATTTGATGACCTAGTCGAAGGAGCGGATTATGTCTTTTCAGTTTTAACGACTAGTATATGGGGAAAATCTACAGCTTCAAAAATATCATACTCTCATTATGGTAAGAGAATGGTTTTTAATGTACTGTATATGATACATTTTTGCTTTTGCTTACAGAAATGTTAAATTGAAGACTCTGGTGAGGTACATTTAACTCTCTTTTTCGAGTGTTCAATTGCGTCGAAATGAAATGTGCATAAAAATCAAGCTTAATACATTCAACCCAATCTTTTTCACTAGATTAACAAGAAATTTTGCTTTGATTTATGTGTTAATTTTCTATTCGTACAAGTGAGCATGTTCATTGAATTTAAGTGAATCAAATTTACTTGCTTTGCTTCCGAAAATGAAAATTCGTTAGAACAGATTAGTCATTTCCCTTTTCTATTTTAATTTTTGTTGGTTTTACGTCTTTCTTCAAAATTCTGTAACGCTGCTGGTCTAATTGGTACTACAAACTAGATTGCGTGTTTGAATATTTTTGGAATGGATATTGGCCACAATATTAATAAGGGGGAAACTTATATTATACTTATGACTATAGTTGCTAAGCAGATTCGACATTGATCCTCTAAGGTCAACTAAAATTCCCGTTAATCTACAAAAGTGACTAAAACAATGTTAACACATAATATACAGGAATTGTAAACCATTTGTTCTCTGTTTCACTATGATTTGTTATGATTGATTAGACTAGACTAAAATTGAATTTATGTGGCTTGGAGTTAGTAACGATGGATAGCTTTCTTCTCATTAGGGTTCCCTTAGGAAGTTTTTAGGCGGGCATAATTTTGTAGTGTCGTACTAAATCACAGCCCAGGTACTACTAATGAGGTCGATATTGACCTCTTTTTAAAATGATACTCTCCATTGCTTCTAGATTTCAAAAACCTAGCAAGGATATAAACTTCTGTTGGGTCTCAATTATCTTTATATAGAAAATAGTGGAATCGATAAGGCAAAAAGGGGCCTTGACGTGGAAAGAATTGATATAGCAATGACACTTGGCAGAAATGCTCAATTTAATGTACTGAATGAGTAAGAAAAAGCCCCACCCCTAGCCATACGGGAAATGTCGTTTTTAAAGTTTATTGAATAACTTAGGACCCTTTTCACATGACAGTAAAAATCACGTAATACGATATACCTGCCTTTTATGATGGAATTGACCAGCACCTATATGGAACCCATATAAAATGAGAACTTTGACCTCAAGTTAAAAGGCATAATTTTATACCTTACCTGACTGAAAAATGTTAATATCTTTGTCATTATTGAATAAACAATAAAATAATATTATAACCGCTTTAATCATATTTTTATCGTAGACGATGAACATTTGAATGTATCTGCAGAAGTTTTAAACTTAGTTGCTTCACATATTGGAAAAGATTGGAAATGCCTTGCTGATAACTTATGTTTAAAACTTTCATCCTGGTATCTATTATCAAGTAATGAAAAGAAAATGTTGAATTGCTTTCAAAAAAGAAATATTATATGGCACGAGTTAAAGAAAAGTCTACAAAGTATAGAACGCCATGACATCATAAACATAATTTGCCATAGTTTTAATCTTCCTAGTGGTAAGGAATATTGCAATTTTCTGTTCTGTTTCGAGATAGGAATAGACTGAGAGAAAATGTAGACCGTAGATATACATGTTGTAAAATATTAAAATAAATTTGATTTACTGGTGGCAATAGTGAGATTCATGCATCAGACACACGATTATAATCATTTTAGTCTTCCTACTTGTAAGAAATTCAAGATTTTGTATTTTATTTTGTTTTAACAACATTAAAATAGACAGAGAAATGGTTGATGAAATTGAAACGGAGGGGATGAGGAAGATAAAAAGAAACAAATGATTTGTCCCTTTATATCTTCAGCAGGCCAAAGTTCATCTTGAAGCAGGTATTCAGAACCAGTAGGAATAGGGTTAAAGCTGTATTTTCGCAGTATGTAGAATGAACTATATCATTTATAATGTCATCGCCCGAATTATGCGCAACCATTATTGTTAATATTATATGTTAGTTCTGTTTTTATTTTTCTAATTAGTATATCACTAATTTATTTCTTTTCAAACTTTTAGGAAAAGTTTATATTCATAAAAATGTTGTGTTTCATTTAGATGATATTCATACAACTGATTACTTACACTACAATGTACGAAGTCATGGAAGTGTTGAAATATCTGAAGTGATTCAACAACATCAATTAAAATTATTAAAAGAAGATGATACAATCACTTATATATCCTGTGGAAGCAAAAATACAATGACACTAACTGAATGGGATAAAACTTGTACTGAGTATTTCCAACGTTATAATGAGCCGCAAGAAAAGCTATTATTTCCTCCACTGAAGGGTGAAAATATGTTTCATAAAGAATTGACAAAAAAGATTATGAGTTACTTAGACCCACATGAAGGAAACATTTGCCTATTTGCTGGCTATGACTTATTAAATCATGTTAAGTTACATATTAGTCGCTCTGAAACTTATAAACAACTACTTAAAGATCTACTGATTTCATCTGATAAAGAATTACGAAGTAGTAAGAATAGATTACTTCTGTTTAACATCAAGCATAAACTTATACTAAACATCCGAATAACTGAGAGTACAGATATATCCTCAATATATAAAGAAGAAAGAACAGGGCGTTCTGATCTAAAGTTGCTTCTATTTTTAAATCAAAGATTTATTAAAACAATAGGCATTACTTTAGCTAATGTTGTATTATCTCCAAATATTTGCATAAATGATAGCTCTGTATGTTGCAAGGACTGTATAGTTCTTGATCAGTCTATCATAAATGCTGATGAAGATAACTTTAGAAGATGGTGGAAAGCAATTATTATTCCTAAAGCCAAATTGAAAGGTGAATTAAGTGACACAGGTCGTTTTACTGGGATTATTAGTAGCATATTTGGATTTATGGGCACACAACAAGTAAACATGGAGCATGGAGTTTTTCCAAGGTTTAGACGAGACAACACATTAGAAGGTGACGAACATATGGATATAACAAATTTCATGTTAACCTATGATCGATTACGAGTTGTTGACCATCCAGCATTAAAGAAGATAGTGTTTGGAGGATTTGGAGCAGGAAAATCACTTATTGGTAAGTTTTTCACTTTTAACCCTATTTAACATAGATAGCGTTTTTTATTAAAAAACTAATATCACCTGTTTTAAAATTTAGTACACATGGTAATTAATTTGTTTGTTCAAATGTTTTTACAATTAAAAATAAATATTATGTGTGCAAAGTTTCACGTTGATAGCTTTCATGGGGGGAAGCTCATGTTAAATAGAGTTTAAAAAAAACATACATAAACATTGCGTTCCAACGTTTTATGAAAGATAAGTCTGTAGTGCTCTTATTTACTAACACATTATTTAACACATGAATATTGTTTATTTTGAATTAATAAAATGATCTTGACATTATTTGTTCAATTTTTGCGAGGAAAGTGTTTGGTATAGGCTATCGTCCATTTATCTGCGTCCGGGATTTTTGCATTGAGAATGTTGGTTAATATCTTCTCGCGTATATTCACAAAAATAAAACGCTGATAACTCTTGAGGTATCTAACTCCCTATTTTTCTCTCTAATTACAGATTAGGTCAAGCCAACATTAAATATTCAGTTAAAGCCGTTTTCAATTCGGAGTTTTTTCTTGCGCGGGTGGAAAAAACCGAGCGGATATTTTATAGAGCAGGCGCAGTAGTTAAAACTCTGACAGATATTTTTAATTCTCTTCAGAGGAAAATATTAGCCAATCAAAATATGTAAATTTTAAAGTTATTATAAAGTCATTAGTTATAATAACTCGGTTCGTGCAGTTTTAAACACGAATAAAGGGCGTTTTCCATTCGAAGTTTTTTCCTGCGCGGGCGGGTATCTTACTGCTTGGATTTTTTTGTTAATTTCCATTTGTGTTTGAAACTGCGCGGAAGTTTAAAACCAACATTAAAATCCTTTGTTTTAACTTTTTCTAACTTTGTTTTAACTAATGACTTTAAATGCCTTGTTATATTTAATGACTTTTTAATGACTTTGAAATTTATGCATTTTGATTGGCTAATCCTTAGATTGTACGAGCGGACTTTCTTCAGTTGGAAAAATTTTCAACAATGTTGAACTTTTTTTCCTGTGCGAGAGCATTAAAAACATCCGTCAGAGTTTTAACATGACATCTGCGCATGCTCAGTAAAATATCCGCTCGGTTTATTCCGCCTGAACAGGAAAAAACGCCGAATGGAAAACGGCCTCAAAAATTAACAGAAATATCCGAGCAGTAAAATATCCGCTAGGTTATCTCCGCCCGAGCTAGAAAAAACTCTGAATGGAGAACGGCCTTTAGAGGTGCAAAAAGTGATTGTTGATGATGTTTTGAACAATTTTTTTTGTTGTGCATCGATCCAGCATAGTTTCCACGTTTGGTTTATTGGGTTTATTACGAATAACATTAGAATAAACCCATGTAAGCCCTGTTTCCATTAAAGCTTTTTTTTCGCCACGCGGAATTTGGACGCGCGGACAAATATCGCACGGACGGAAATTGGCATTTCCATTATTGTACGTGTGCTTTTTTTAATGTTTAATGTTAATGTTTATTTTTTTTGATTATGGTCTAAAAAAGCGTGCAAAAATTGGGTCCGTGCAAAAACGTTAAAATTCTAAATATTGATTGGTTAAAACCTTGAGCGGAAAAAAAAAACTTGAAATTTTTCAACTTTCAACGACGTATATTTTTCTGCTTCTGTCCGCTTGTGTTCGCTGCATTTGTGCTATATTTTGACGTCACCCAACGTTACTTTGTTCGTCCGCGCGTGCAAAGATAAGTAATGGAAACTGGCCTTAAAACCTTGGTTTTAAATATCAAAACTTTTTGATATTAAAACCAGCACGATTAACTCAGTGTAATTAATCCTTTTGATTTAAATTGTCAAGAGATTTTATGCTTTGTAAATGACGTAACAGCAAATAACAAACTGTAGTGAAAGCAAACTTTAAAAACAAAAAAATAAAAATGGATCAAGTGAAAAACACACATTTTCTTCTCTTTTTAATCACATAATAAGAAGCAATTAGCTATGAGCATTTTTTTTCATCTCATAATTCATTTTATTCTCTATGTGAATAAAAATTTAAACTCTTTAAAACCTTAGTTGGAACACTTTTTTTATTAATTTTTTTAATTCCCAGAGCAACAGTTCAAAATTAATCGCATAAGTAATAACCCTAATAAGCCTAATAAGTCCCAAGTGGAAACCACGCTTTATACAATTTTAAACAACGTTACCTGCAAATTAGTTCCTTTATTGTTTATGACAGATTACTTATTAACTTATTTCGTTACAAGAAAACTGATATTTGCAAAAAAATAATTGGATTAGTCTAACTTTTTTTTTTTTTTTTTTTTGCAATTTATTTATAGTTGAAAAATTTACATGAGTAT
>JAUELI010132242.1:0-13681 GCA_031471325.1 Catablema vesicarium
ATACATCAGCATCTGCATCGTCTACAAGGCAAAAAATCACAGAACAAATCACGGTAAAATCAGTGCACTATAGAACAATTGCACAAAATCGTTCAAATAAAACAAAAGAGATACTCTGATACAGCCATAAATTGAGAACTATATATATATATATATATATCTGTCATCATCTATCATCGTTAAACTTCTTCTTTTGGGGAAACGATTAGACATTCAGATTGTATTGACACCCTACCAGGTTCATAAAAATTATTATTTTCATTTAATGTGTGTATAGATAGTATTGTAAAAACCACGAAGGTGTGAAAACCAATGTAAATTGAAGACTTCCCAATTAACTCATCATTTAGTATAGAAAAAGTTCACCATAGGGTAGCACAGTTGTTAGAAAAATCATCCAACAAGGAAGTCTAGCTCATATTCTGCTACACTAGTTGTGATTACAAGAGGCAGAAAATACCGAGAGAAGACAAATTAACTTAGCGATTAATACACAGAGGTTTTAAATTATCGTTTCCTTTGTTCAAATACATCATCCATCAAAATATATCTACAATCGAGAAAAAAATCTAGAGATACTTTGAATATTGTTGAATTTTTGACACCACAATAAATGCAAATTGCAAAAATGACTATGGGAAGTCCCTAGAGATTTCATCTCGCTTCTTTCGTTTTTCAAAATTCTTAAAAGTTTAAATATAAAAGTGTAAAACATAGATTAATAGAAAACATAATTTTTAAATCCTAAAAAAATTGTGAAACTAATCTTCCCCTATGTGAATTAAATCTGTTTGGGACCTCATCACATGTTGAAATTGGTATCAGGACAGTTCCCCGACCGGACATTTCCCCGACGGACACTTCCCCGAGGACACTTCCCAGACCGGACACTTCCCCGATGGACATTTCCCCGACTGGACACTTCCCCGATTGACACTTCCCAACCAGGACTTTTCCCCGACTAGACATTTCCCCGACCCAAAGATTTTTTTTTTTAAGTAATTTTAATTTCAATGTAAGGGGCGGTGTCGTGAAAATGAAATTAACTTTTCTCTAAAATTCTTTAAATTTCGAAATGTACTGTACTGTACTGACTAGCGGGTGCAATTTTAACAATTCTTTGAATTTTCTGCTGGAAAAGAAATCCAATTTAAATTTCTTCCACGATTCGGGACGATTTTAAGCCTTTTACATGCAAAAAATGTTTGCATTATCTTTGGTGTGTGCAAACCCCTGCAATAAGGTTTGGTGCCTTTCCTAAAAATGTAATAACAAGTTTTGTCTACAATAGGCGTAAAAAGTAGACGTCAAAACGTCCAACTTTGTTGATTGTCTGTATTGTAATTTCAAAAAAAATAAAAAATCTTTAGGTCGGGGAAATGTCTGGTCGGGGAAAAGTTCGAGTTGGGAAGTGTCCATTGGGGAAGTGTCCAATTGGAGAAATTTCCATCAGGGAAGTGTCCGTCGGGGAAATGTCCGGTCGGGGAAGTGTCCTACAACAGTTGAAATTAAACTGTTCTAGGCAAACTTCGTTTCCAGGACTTCTACGGCTTAAACGTCGAGAGAGAAGAAACCCTGGAAACGAGGTTGTTTTCTAGGCATACTTTTGACACGAAAGAAATTATAATCAACTTACTATTTCTGCGTTCTGACACAAAGATCGGTTTAGTAATTTAAAACCGAACTACAAAAGAAATAAAAAGAAATAAAGGTAGATTAAAACCCTCAATAAATCAACTAAACAAGGTAGATTAAAACCCTCAATAAATCAACTAAACTTTTTGGAAATTGAAAAGCGTAAAAAATAAAAAAATAATTGTGATTTGCAGTTTGACTATCTGTCGCCAATTTTAGTCTATTTCTATAGGGATTAGCAACGGTCCAAACAAATAAAAGAAAACCTGATCATGAAGTTATTTTTGAGCATATATTCAGGTCTATCTTTTCTCAAGAATCTCTCTTTCACATTTGATTATTTACATTCATTTCGAAGAGTCGTTTGAAAAGTTACTCGAAAAAAACGAACGAAATGTATCCAGAAGTTTAAATTGAATATTATACATTATTATCATACATTTAAATAATTTCTGTTTCTTCAAAAACAGTGACCATATCAGATTACCCACTAAAAACACCCCGTTCAAAGTCCGTACAATAACCTTAGAACAACCTTCATCATTACGTTGTTTTAAGGATATTTTGAGGACTTTGAACAGGTTTTTGTTCACTTAAACAACAGAGGGTCACACTACACTCACTCGACATGCTGAAAATATTAAAAATTCACAATAACCCAATTGTCATATAACGTCCTTTTAATGTTATAACAACGTCATTATGACGTTATAACAACGTCATGACAGGAAAAGTTTGAAATGACGTACCTGGTACAATTCTTCCAGTACAATATCATTAGTCATATCATCCTCCGTAGATTCATTATAACCTCTATCAATCATTTCTGTCACTATATTTAGTGATAATATTTTACTAGCATATGTACCGAGCGAGACCTCTATGGATTTTAACACGTTTGAAAGTCCACGAAGATCTATTCCATTTTCCTTGTAAATCTAAAAATGCATTTCGATAAATTTAAAATTGTCATGATTTAATGTTAAACGTAGTTGGTATTTTATTACAAAAGTTTTTGGTGTCTCAAGTATTATATTTTGTGGCACCACTGTAAATCTTGCAACAATAACCAAACCATACAAAAAACTAACGATAGAATCATATATGAATGCTAAAGTTTCAGTATTCCTATTCATTCACGTTACTTATAAGCGTTATTACAAGTTGTTGGATATAAGAGCTAGTTCTGTCGCCAAGTAATTTTTAAGCATCGATTCAGGATACCGAGCCTGAATCTATGATCAAAAATCGATCCTCTACATTTGATAGTTGAAGTTACGTCCGGTCTTGTTATTATTAGGAAATACGAGGTTTAGATTCATATACTAACAAGGAGACTTGCTGACTATTAATACCTGTAGAAGTTTGACTTGTCCTTCCTTGTCCATACAACTACATTGATTATCAATATCCCAATAAGTTTGCTCCGTCCCAAGACCACATCTTTTATACATTATACCTAAAATAACAGTCCATGCCAAAACATTTGAATGAAAACAATGAGCAACAGCTAGAAGAATGATTATCTTTAAAAGAAAAAATTCCAAAAGGAAATGCATACTGTTTAGTACCTTTTCCTAAAGACTTTATACTGAATTGAATTTATACTGAATTGAATTGTGCCAGCTGATGGATTACTGTTTTCTAAACGTCACTCGAATTTGCAAAACAGGCCAAATTACGGACATCCCATGTTAAATGGAAACTTTCAGTAGCATCATCTTATTTAATATTCTTATTCAGTCAGGTGTGTGTGCCAAATTTGATCAAAATCAGAGCATTTTTTCATTTTTTGGACCTAAATTGGCCTTAAATTATGACGTCACTTGTAAAATTGAAAATTTAATGATTTTCATCTTATTCAGCATAATGAATTTAGTCAGTGTGCCAAATTTAATCAAAATCAGAGTACTTTTGATTATTTGGGTCTAAATTGGCCTAAATTATGACGTAAATTGGAATACAAAAGAATAAGACGTAAAAATCAAAAAAGTATGAAAAGCATCCCATTGTATCTTCTGGTACGGTGTGTCTTTATCTTGTACACAGAATCAGCTGTGCAAATTATTTTATCGTGCAAAATTTCAGCCTGTTACAATGCTTCTATCCATTGTCAGCAAAAAATTGAGTGCCCTGGGGCGAGCCAACAATGCGCCATTTTGAAAATAAATTTGCTGTTTTCGATTTGTCCTTGTTATGTCCTGATACTGTCAATATTTGGGAAGGTTAGCATTATTATTGTCTGAGTTTTTCCAGGAGAAGAGTGCCGGTATTTTACTATCTTACTTATGACATCATCCAAGTTGTATAAAATACAAACCAGCATATTATACAGACGCAACTTTAAATTAAGTTATCTCAGAACGGAATGAGCTTTTTCGGAAATTTAAAAGCCAGTTTTTATGATTTTGAAAGCTCTTTTATATTTATAAATATTATGTTGATGAAAGCATCTTTTTAACAAAGAGGTGAAATGGAATTAAAAAGTATAACCTGACGTTATTTTGATGTTAAAAACTCAAGGCTTGGTATAAGAGCTAATAAGTTATGCGGAGGAGAGATATTTGAGAATAAATTCAGGTTATGTAGTCTAAAAACTCTCTCCTTCACATATACAGTTATTGAAACATCATGTGATAATGTATAATTTACACAGTGAAGTACTATCGAATACTGTACCGTATATTCCCGTATACGTATTCGGTAGTATTTCACACTGTGTTATCGAATGATATCAACATTTATAGTAAACACACCTGTATAACTATGGTTTGGTATGGATGAACAATTTGATGAAAAGAAAGTTGCATTTATTTCATATCTTGTTTCATCTTCGTAACAATAATCTAAAAAGATATAACACGTTGTTAATTTCTACTCATTCTTCAATTTCTTGTGTCTTCCATTCTTCGACAAAATTGATATATTTTTCAAACTCACAACATGTTACAACCTCGTTCCCAGGGCCTTTTATCTCTTTTGAAATTCTGAAGGTGTTTCGAGAATTTCAAAAGAGACAAAAAGCCCTGGGAACGAGGTTGAACAGGTTATTGCTTCCTGGAGTTCTTGCATATGATTATTAAAGGTTTTAAACATTATAAATTATTATCACAGTGTGAAATACTACCGAATACGGTCCCGTATACGGGAATATACGGGACCGTATTCGGCAGTATTTCACACTGTGTATAGCTTTCTTTTCAAGGTTGGATATAAAAGCTAACAAGAAGTCGAATCGGCTCAACAAATCACATCGGTGCAAATTTCAAATTCAAAATCAGCCCTGGGAACGAGGTTAACTCAAAAATAGAGATGTAATACAAAATTTAAACAACGATTTGACAATTTCCGGTTCTGAGTTGAATCTTTACAGCCAACCAGGACAGATATATAATATTCTCTGATTTCAGATTAATTTTTCCTCATTTATATACAGATCTGACATGTGCAAATTTTCAAGCTCATTTTTGTATATTAAAAAAATCAAACTTCTAAAATAAGCCGAATGTCTTGAAAACTTTAGAACTTGATTTCAAACCAGTCACTTATATGCACGAGTGCGGTATGGCTTCACCGCAAACGCTTCTTCTCTCTTGGTGTTTTAAATTGGTATTGGTAATAAACGCGCAGAGAGAAGAAGCACTGGGAACGAGTATGGCTTCACCGTGCACAAAAATAATAAGTATTTTTAAAAATATCGCGATTTTGATTTTCTTCGCAGTCTATCTAGATATAATTAGTTTTGACCTAAAAGGAGGTCACTTGTGAAATTAAAACTTTAATAAATGCTTTCTAATTCAGCATAATTGATTTAATCAATGTGCCAAATTTTGTCAAAATCAGAGCACTTTTTGTTTTTTAGGCCTAAATTCGCCTAAATTATGACATCACTTATTAAATTGAAAACTTAATTAATACCATCTTATTCAACATAATCAATTTAGTCATTGTGCCAAATTTCATTGAAATCAGAGTATTATTCTAGTCAGTATTCCAAATTATTGTAAACAGCGGTGTAAACATCTCACGGAATACTGTCTAACTTGGAGTAGTAGTAATAGGACGAGAAATCAGCCTATTTTAAATACTTTACTCCCCGTAGGGTTCTAAAATCAAAAATCATTTAACTATTGTTTCCAGAACATAAACAAAAATTTAATCTTTGAGAGAATCTATATAACATAAAAGTCAATATTTTTGTTCTTTCAACAGAACAGTACAATAATTTGAATAAACGTGGGGTTTTAATTATTGAAAGTTTCAACTTGGGCATGGACAAAGTTTTTACAATATACCAGTGCTTTTACATTTTCACACAAAACAAAATACATTGCGATTTGTCAAATCAATTGAATCCCAAATTTGCAACAAAAATCGCTGATCTTCTTTTGCTTTCTCGCTTGCATCGAGTTGAAGCAAGATATTAAAAAACTCTTGGTGATATTCGTACTTCATCCCCATCGTCATCAAATAGATATCAACTCTCGTCCAATCCACTAGCATCTCAAAAACCTGCTACTGATTGCCTATGGGGGAACTCGTCTTCTAGCGCAATTGACTCGACACCCTCTCCAGTTATAAATAATAAACAACTTTTCAAAATCATTCTCTTAAAACAGAATTTGAAATTCAAAATGAAAAGGCACTTATGGGATATCATGTCTACCGTAATAGATAGTATTCTAAAATGGGGGATTTGGATAGCCACTTGAAAAACAGAAAATATAAGCACACAGTGGCAGTAATTGATAGATAGAGACAGTAGTATGGTTCGACATTTGTCTAAAGTTACGGGGAGAAAATGTGCAAAGACTATATCTTCTTCTTTTGGAAAGGGCATGGGAGTCCCTTGCACGTTAATTTTCAGGGAAACGCTAAGAAGGTCAAAGTGTTAAAAGATATAATTCTTAAATGCTGATTGATTTTTACTGTACAAAGAAAAACGTTTAGTAATTTTGAAATAAGAATTTCACTAATTATTCAAATGATTCAAATCGTGAATAATAAAAGAGTTGTCATGCCGGACATGGTATCTGAGGTGCGAACGATGTAAAGGGTCGAACTTGCTGTAGCTACGAGTCAAACTACCAGCGACTACAAATCAGACTACGAGTCAGACTACGGCTCACTGTGACCAACTAGAGACGGTTAATTGTTGTTTGTACTAATATTATATTTACAGAATTTTTTTTTACAATTTATTAAAGGTGCGAACATTTCTTTTATCCAGTATTTGTTTTTCTAATTTTCCTTGATAATATATTGTCCTTTGTTTTGTCCTTTGTTTTTGTTGCTTCTGTGTTGTTTCGTTGTTTTTTCTTCTTCTTGTTATTGTTGTATTTTTGTTATTGTTGTTGTTGTTGTTGTTGCTGTTGTTGTTGTCGTTGTTTTGATATTATTGTTGAGATTTTTGTAATCCCCTTTCCCCTTCCCTCCCCCCTCCCTCCCCAATCTTGAAACCTACCCTCTGAACCCCCTATCCCCCTAATTTCTGCAATAGCGGACCACCCCTACTGCTAAGCATCCTACAAATGCCCCTACTGATACGATCTTTAAAGCGGTCCAACCCATTCCGTTAATGCTGTCGGCACTAGATGCATCAGCTATCTCAACGTCTCCCAATACAGAACTTGCATCATCATTTAGGATTACGAATTCAGCTGCTTGTACTCCAACATCGCTAGCACTAAGTGCATATATTCCTTTTTGTCGTACAAAATCATGCAACTCCTTCCAGTTATTGTTGTTGTACTCGTCATCTAGATACCATGCTGGTACCTCGTCAGAAGTGACATTCAACTGTTCAACACAATGGATATCGACTCCACCTCCATGCACACCCCAACCTGGCTCGGGCTCCTCTTCATCCATATAATGTTCCTATAAAATACAAACGTTTGAAAATACATGTGACATTTTTCATTATGCGTTATAAGAAATTCAATTAACAAAAGGGTTAACAAAAACGATATAGACACACGTAGGAGCTAAGTATTGTAACTGAAGTTCATCTCATTTAGCCTTGGAATAATTGAAGATTAAGGATCACCTGTAAACTAAACCATGAAAAGAAAAAGAAATCAAACGAAAACGAAGAAGTTTAACTTACCATTCTAACGGGACAAATTATAATCTATTTCAAACTTGACGAATATATTCGAAACTGATTACTTTACTGAAAAAGTATCAAATAGTCTACAAACTATAAGAAAAACTGAGCGATACAAAAAACGTGACCGCACCTGAGTTCAAAGTAAAACGAACGAAGATGGAAATATTTGACGTCAAAGATATGTTTGTGTTTGTGACGTAATCTTAGCAGTGGGAAAGGGTGAAGAAAAGAATCAAATATTAATGACGGCAAGGGTTGGAATATATGGAGGAAAGGGGTGGTTGAAAAAAGTAGAATATAAAAATATGGATTCATTTTTAGATCACATATATTATATGTGATATGTTATATGTGTAGATGCGTTTTTCGAAATTACACCTTGCGTTGTTACCATACGTTCCCAGTGGAAAAATACCTGCTCAAAGTCAGCAAAATAACGTTAGAGCAACGTTCGAATGAACGTTGCTCTAACGTTATTTTTCTGACTTTGAACAGGTATTTGACCACTGGGTTGTTGCAAGGATATTAAAGATTCAAATTCTGTAATATCATTGGTCGTTGTCAATTTTCAAATTCTGTAAACTAAGGAAATGCTCCGTATTCATTGGAAAGTTTGCTCATAACGCCAATTGATTATATAAATTCTTAACTTATTTCTAAACAATCAGATGAATGATGTAGATCAGATGAATAAACTCTACTGAACAGATGATGGATAAAATAAACGAATCCTTATACTTTATAAATCAATTTTTTTGCCTAAACTATTTGCCATAACCCGTTTTTCTTTCACTTTTTATTCTAAAAAATCGGTGTACGATTGCCTAAAAGCCATGTTATTTGTCTGCAATGTATTGCAACATACTATACTTTTTTATATTTCAATTTTTGTTGGTTTCAACATAAACGTAAATACTTTTTTCTTGCTCATAATACTATTTACTGTGCCACGCTGTTTGTATCAAACTCGATCCCAGAGCACCTTCACCCAATCAGGAGGTAAGTGGCGCTGGGGCTAAGATTGGTCCATTGTATCTGGTATGGTCTACGAACATCGCATAAATTTATGTCATGGACACATCACACACACACATACACACACACAAATAAAAACAACGTTTAGGTGGTTTGCGCCATAGCGATTTTTTTAATATTTGTAGGTAATAATAGAATAGATTTATTTTACCTGGATAATCACGTGTTCCTAAAAGCAGATATGGAGTTATTATTTGTCAAAATCATGGAAAATTCTTAAAATTTAACAAAAATACCCTCTTCTCGGTAAATTTTTTGCAATTTCAGTTTGAAATATTCTCCCAAGCTGATATAATTAGATCATGACTCTAGATGTTTTGTGTAGCTTTTATAGCACAGATAAGGATGCAATAAAGCAAAATAGAGTTACAATCACTTAAAATTGATGAAATTGACAAAATTCTAAAAATTTGGATTTCTAGGGAACTACATATAACTATATAGCTAGAAGGCTGCAATTTTGACAGTGAACTTCTTCAATGGATACTATCAAATGGATAAAATTTGATTAAAAACAGAAGACTTGACAAGCATTTGTTGATCCTAGCCACAATGACCCTTTGATACATTTGCAAGACTATTATTTTTGTATTTTACCCTTGATATAAACATAGAACATGTAAAGCATGAATGACACATTTTTGCATTGAATTTAATATATTATTGAAGTTTTAAACATTGAATTTAATATATTATTGAAGTTTTAAACTTTTTGAACCTCCAAAAAGTCTATAATCCTTTAAAAACGTTTCTTGGGCGTTGCTAAGGAGATTTTGCTATATTAGGTACCATCTTCAAATTTGATTTCCTTCAAAACTTTCAATATGTCAAGCCTATTTTTTTCATAATATTGCAAAAATGTGCGCCTCTTGAAAAAAAAGGACAGGGAGATTTGAATTATCTTTTATCAAGAATTTGTTATTTTGATAAATGTGTGCCATTATAATTTTTTTTTTTTTGCTGAAAGGTATGTTTTTGCAAAATATAGACGAGTCATTATATTATTGGAAGTTTTAGTTTCATTTCGTTGATTATTACAGGATTTATCAACATTTGAAGCTGGTCTGTGAAATACTCGGTCTGCATTTTGTACAAATATTCATCAATGACAATATCTTGAGAACGGGTTATGGTCAGAAAATGAAATTTTGGCTGTATACATATTTTATCAATAGCTACAACATATCAAAAAATTAGGAAAATCCAGGACCCCCTGTGATCACATTCTCTGGGTTATTCTTATCTGCAATTGCTCAAGGGCCTAAATTGTCCTAAATTATACGTCACTTGTGAAATTGAAAAAATTCATCAAGCATCTTATTCAGCACAATTAATTTAGTCAGTGTGCCAAATTTCATGAACATCAGAGCATTTTTTTATATTTTGGGCCTAAACAACGTCACTTGCTAATATAATTAGCACTATCTCATTCAGCATAACTAATTTAGTCAGCAGTGTGTCAAATTTCATTAAAATCAGGGCATTATTTTAGCCAGTGTGCTAAATCAGGGTTTTTCCAAACGAAACCGAGGCTAATACTGAAAACGAGATCAAGATAATTACGTTATTTCGCAAAAAAAATGACAGCCAGACATACAAACAGCGACCCAACTTAATAAATCACACTCTTTCGCCAAGTGTGATTTAATAAGTTCATATTTTAGAATTTCCGGTTCGGTTCGACCTTGGGTATCCAATCTTTTTTGTAGTTATCTTTTTTCGTGCATCATTTTTTTATGTTTAAAACACTGCACAGGGATGCTGCTGCTGTTATCGAAGGTTAAACTGTAAAAATAATGCATCTTAAGTTAAGTGAAAATACGCGGTAAAAATATATTTACTGTCAGTATTGTATCTATTGCTGCGTTTCGGTAGAATTCAGTAGGCACTTTACGCAATCGCGACGGAGTAGCTCTCCGACGGAGCTCAAAAGGTAAACAATGACCATGCGCATGCGTAAACTCAGAGAAAATCCCGAGTCACGTTGTATGGAAGTTGTAATTTTTCAAAATTGTTAGTACGATGTTTGTCATATCACGCCGTCGTGACTAAATTACGTAACGTGTTTTTTGTTTCGAAGGCGACGACGTCCGAGGCTAGTATGATTACGTCACTATGGCCGTCCTAGAGCAACACCGTCGTGTTGCGTAAAGTGCCTATTATCTTGACTACGGTGTTGCGGAAAATTTTAATGATTCAAAATGAAACATACTGTGAATTAATATTTTAGGTAGGTATTTTGATCTACAAACCTGTAAAATAACATGGAATTAACGCCATATGTTGTTAATCCACGATACACTTACATGATGTACAATTTAGTTCATCTGATTTATCAATACAATCATTCTTTCCGTTACAAACCATATCATTCCATATTACGTCACCATTAATACATTCATATACAGTTGTATTGTAATTTTTCATAAATGATGATTTATCTAGTAAATAAATAAAAACCAATAAATAAATAAAAAGTTAAAAAACAAGTTTCAATAAAAAAAACGCTTAAAAATCTCTTACAAATCTCATATGCAAATATTTTGATTGAAATTATATTTGGGTAAGGTTGTGGTGTTAAAAACCAATTTAATTTTGATGTTCCTAGTGTCGTGCCGTTTTATCATGACTTGGGAAAAGTTTTTGATTTTTTTTTGATGCTAAAATGGCAACCTAGGGTTTGGAATAACTGTGAATATCAAATGTGGAGGAGAGATTTTCGAGTATAGATTTTGACCACGTAGCATGAAACTTTGTTCAAAAATCAACCCACCGAGCATATTTTTTACTTATTACGACCCTTGACAACTTCATTTTAGCATTAAAAAAGATCATGGCAGGGTAGCTATAACTCCATTTTTATATGCATACTCGCGAGTAAGGCCTGCAAAATAAATGATATGTTTTGCGTAACATAAGCAAACATATGATGCGGGACGCGATTTATTTTATTGATGCGTGCGCTATTTTATCGGTGAATAAAATAGTAAGATGCGGGTTTTAAATCACCTATTTTTAAGGCTAGTTTTACATTAACTATACCCAGAGGATAATCCCAAGTTTGTATAAAAGTAGGAGGGTTGTAAAGATGTATGTAAAATATAAATAACTACAAAACATATGTATTTTGTACCAATCTCAGCGCTTCCTTGTTACTTCCGCAATTTAAAAAAAATCGTAAATGTTGTTCATGCGCTAAAATTACAACAAAATACATCAACGCAGTCCGAATTCGAAGATCATTTATTTTTAATGGCCTAAAGACGAAAAGCTTTTATGCAAAAAAAAAATTAAAAAATTATTTTTATTATTGATATAATTTTAATCTTATTTCTATGTATTTTCAATCTTAGTTTAACCTATTTTAAGTTCAACTTTATATACAAAAAGTATACTTATATATTTAAATATAAACAATGTAAATTATGAAAGGTTAATTATTTTCTCTATGTTTACGTACAGGAAAATATTTGATCTAAAACAAAGTAAGCTGCAACCAACATGGAAAAAACATAGTTTTATTGCTTTTTATAATTATTACATAAAATCTTACCTGGACATTGAACACATGATTGTTGTTGCGCAAGCCCTTGACACCAAGGTCTCTGTTTCACTGAGAAAGACAGTATACCATGATAACAATTAAAATGGCATCCATAACTTTCCCAAGATAAAAGTGATTTTGGACATCTCAAAAATGTGGAATCAGCGCATGCTAAAAATAAATAAATAAATAATTTCCGAGCCTTAAAATATAGAGAAAATAATAAAATAAACGAGTAAAATTCTGCAAATATTTTTTCGCTTACCAAGAAAAATCTCTTCATATGGGAAATACATTTTCCCGCTTACCGAGATCTCGCCAATTAATAGCCAAGATCTCGGTATGTGGAGAATTGTTGTCCTCCATATGAACAGAACTGAATAGTTTTCTTGTTATAGTGTTTCTATAGAAGCGAGATCATATTATGAATAGTATCATAGTATTTCCCCACTTGTCTAAGATAATTTTATTTATATGAACACAAAAATTAAAGAAAGAAAAACGAAAGAAAACTTTGATGATCAAGGGTAGATAAATCCCAGCTTCATACTCAGTATTTGTTTCACTTTCCGAAAAAAGTACCCTTATCATAAGAAATATTGCTTCACGGAAAGTAAGGAACGCCAAAAATGCTCAGATGAGTTACCAGAATCAATATTGAAAAAAATTTGAAAGTTCGCGATACCAACGCCTTTCGCTAAGACTCTCGCGCGCAAGTTCCCGATAAAGACCTCGAATAATGCTATCCAGTGATAGCAAGAGTAGCGTTGTAAACTGTCATCGTGAGGCTGGTCATATATAAAATCATCGTAATCAAAATGTGACCTGACAAAATATTTTTGAATGCATGATCATTTTTTACGTGAGAGAAATTTATGCAAACGTTTGATAAGCGATATTCGCTAGCCTTAAAATATCTTCTTACTGAAGTGTTGAGCAAAAATAACACAGGTGTTAACTCTGCGTGATTATAATTCCCAACTTCTCTTCATATATGCGGAGGTACGTTGTATCCCTCTAAATAGAGTTCAGTCTTCTCATTTTTAGTTCGCCCAGCCTTTTTTTAATATCTGCTTAGGATCCCTACAGGTTTTTAATAAGAAGATGATTCCAGCATTGGGAATTGCTTACACAAATTACCAATAAAAATGAGACTGGACTCTATGTAGAGGGAAAAACGTCATAAAACATAATGGGAGCTTAGTGGGCGAAATCGGTGTATTTTCTAAGTAGGGCCTCGTTTTCATGTAGAAGTGCCATATAAATTCGGGAAAGGTGTATGCAAATTCAAAGCGAGGTCCTTGAAATGGACCATTGACGTCATCATGACAGTATCAAATTTAGGTCATAAGCAT
>JAUELI010132686.1:0-13596 GCA_031471325.1 Catablema vesicarium
TAATAATCAGCGAAGCTTTTCGTACATTTGTACATCATCATTCACTTTGTTGTCACTCACATAGAGATATTATGACGCTGATAAAAATACCGCATTACTAGAAATTAAATCACTGACAAAACAATCACTGCGGCCACTACTGTAGCGGAGTAGTTTGAAGATGCATATTTCCAAAAAAAATAATGCGCATGCGCAGATCTATATTGCTCAGCAAAGTTACTTCTAGAATATACCTCTTAAACATTTGTCATGCATGTTTAAACGAGTTTTAAGAATCTCCTTGACCTCGATTATTTTATTCCTTTTGTTTGTTGTACACTAACATTTAAATCAATATGGAAATTAGGGTTGGCAAAATATTGAAACTTTATCAATAAGTTATGTCATCGATGGCAGCTCTTTCTCGCTTGGCATAAACATTAACACAAGATACAACCAGCAATGTTTGTTAGTGTAAACATCAGTGGGTACGCCATATATTTTGATTGACACTGTCGAAATTGCAAAAATGGTAAGGTTAACGCCAGAAGGCTACTGAGAAGTGGTATTGTATTTTAGTTTTGTAAATTAGAATTAAATAGGGTAGCCAACACAGCAAGGGCGAATAAAATGTATAGGGAATTACGTTTTTAAATTACATCCTCTATAAAAGATTACAATTCTAGTTTAAATACAGCAAAAATACTTAAAAAAATTCTAGAAGTTACACTAATCAATGTTTAATAGGAACAGAGTAAGTTCTGGTAAATATGTTTATAGACAAGACCATCTGACCATTAAGTAAAAATGAACGGCAATTATACCATGTATATTTCATGTGTTAAGGAGACTGTTTCATCAATAACATTCGTAAAATGTGTAAAGTCGACAAAGTTTCCGTTTAAAGGTTGGAGTTGTCAAATTCTACATCGAATTGGAAGTCATATAAGCATCCTCTAAATCGGTTTTCTCGTAAAAAACATATAGAACGTAAAAAAATACCTAATGATTAAAAACACATAAAACGAAAAATCTTAAGCGTAAAAATCATATAAAACGTAAACTTGAAACTTTGGAAAATATCTATTATATACTTGTTTGATAAAAAATGATCACAGTTCAAACTCTTTTATCAAGCTATTACGACACGGCTTCGAAGTATCATCTCCAAACTCGGAATCAACAAGTCGTCCCGATGACGTCTGCTGTCGTAAAATCCGTATGACGTCTCCATACATTGGTAAATTCTTCGTTTGAATAAAATCTAAGTACTCAATCTCTCGTAATACCATTTTTTTCGTGATGTAATTCGACCTGCTTTTATCTCGCATGCATCCCAAAAGAATCCATAAGTAGTTCGACATCTTTAATAATAGTCCCAAGGTTGCTATGACGATTCCGATAACAAACAAGAACCATAAGACAATCAATACATATTGATACAAAACGTTTGGACTGATTTCACAAATAAATTTATTTTGATTAACAAACGAAGATCTCACATCTTTAGAACCTTCTGCAATTTCACAAAATCCCATTGGTGGAAGTAAATAGTTACCAGGCTTCGGATAATTTCGAATTCCGCCATAATCAAATGCATGTGAGTTATTAAGATATGTCCACTTGATCCATTCGGTTCCGTAATGTTTGTAGTTATAATTCAACAGTTTATTGGTGACAATAAAGCATGTTATGTTAACAATGATATACAGAACCTTGATACAAATATTTCCAATGACTTTTAACCGAAGCTTCGTCACATCACCGTTCATAGTTCGGTTGAAATAATTATCAGTCAACTTTTTACCATCAACGTTAACTGATTTTAAGTTTGATTTCAAGCTGATCATATCTGCATTAATGACACGAAACAAAATGTATGGTAGATAATATAATATGGCAAGACTGGCAATGTAGAATGGAAAATATTGAAATTGAAGATAAAATACCTTTGTCAGTGGTTTACATGTTTCATCAAGTAAATGTGTGGCTTTGTTTATACGTCGACAAAGTTCTCCATCTGATCTTATTCCATCTAATTCAATGTCTTTCGGTATTCCAAAATATCCGGATTCAAACATGCGATGTTTCAATTCCTCGTATACATAGAACCCTTGGATCCAGCATGCACTGTGAACGAAATCTTTTGATAAATCTGAATTTTTTGGTACAATACATGAAACCTCGTCGCTGAAAAAATCAATGCTCATAATGAGTGAAGCTATGACAAACATTTTTGTCATAAATATTCGACTAAATTGATCAGAATAGTCATCGTGACGGTATTTTAGTTTGACAGAAATAATATCTTTGATACTTCCAGTTATAAGAGACATCACTTACATCCAAGCTAGAAACGTACTGTCACTGAATTATCCTTTTTGAATCTGAAAGGTATCTCAACGGTAGCTTCTTAAAGTAAATTCCCTTATGCCCTCCATCATATAGGTTATTTCCTTATACCCTCCATCATACAGGTAACTTTCAATGCATTGTTTTTTTTGTCATAATCTCTGTATAAGAGTGTCAATTCCTTTTCATTGTGATCAAGTATTGCAGGATGAACCTCAAGAAGCCATGAGGGCGAGGTTGGTATGACAGGATGAACCCTATCTAAGATAGCGAATGAAAACAATCTTGATTTGTCTAAGAAGATTTTCAAGATTAGAATTTAGTAGGAAATTGATATTTTCATAACAATTAATTACACATAAAATTTAAACTCACTTGAAGTTATTTTCAATAATCCGGAATCTCGATTGATTTATTGAACACGTGACAATTTTTGGAAGAGATATCTTTGATGTATTCAGAATCATGCTAAAAATGCTTTTCCACAGGGCGCATTTGCTCTTATATTCGACTTCGGATTATTTCTTATATCTCACTTTAGGGCGGTAGGGCTGCACGCTTATTGGAATTAGACCTGTCAGTTTTTTTGAAATATCTTTTTTGTAATATGAATATGATTTTTTGTGACAATCCCTAACAACTCATAAGACACATTTTTGCAAAATTTCAACACCATAGCAGTTACCATTCTGAAGTATTTACCATAACTTGGAACCACCTTTCAATTTCCTATCATTCATATCCTTGTAAAATTAGTCGAAATTGATTTTCTAATAACTTTTTATGGAATTGAGCAATTCACTTCAAACTTTCAGGATATGTTCATATATATATATATTTCTCGAGATATCGAGGGGAGGGGGGAGGGAGGGGGGAGGGAGGGGGGGGGGGGATAACTTGTCCAAAAAAGACCTGGTGAAATAGGGTTAAAATGCTGGAAGTGCCGTGTTTTAACGTCAAAAAATATATTATTTGGACGTCGTGACGTTACAAGTTAAAAGGTTATCTCAATATTATTTCTTTCTTATCGAAAAGCAGATCTTGTTAACAGATATTCTTTAGATGGTACTTGTTTCGTTCATGACTAAGAAATAGAGCTTCCAGTTCTCGCTAACAAAAGCTCATCAATAGTTTTAACATTTTGCTTTTTGCTGAAAAATTCAGAATGAGAGTGAGATCCGTAATTAAACGTTCAAATGGTGCATTCTACCAATTAAGTTTCTGCATAGAGAGAGAGACCCTTCTGGTATTTGAAAGTCTGATTTCATTGATTTTTCGATTACTAGCGTCTGTACAATAAATAGGTGTTTAACAAACGCTTCAACTCTATACAACTAACGATCAATCAATGTCAATCAAGTTAAATTAAGCAATAATATTCAATTTATTAAAGCGTAAACATAATATTCAACGCAACAGGGGGTTGAGTTTTAATTATTTAATTAATGTTTTAATTACAGTTACTTAATATACGATTTTTATACTTTTTGTGAAATTTCGTGATCTTGAGAAAAAATCAGATCTTAAGAATTGATATTTATGACTTTTTTTCTTTTTTTCGATTGTAATTCTTTCATATGATTATTAGGGTATATTGCAACTTATTTCTTATCAGAAAAATAATTCTGAGAGAAGATAAAATAAGATTGAATAAGACCGAAAGTGAGCCGTTGAACAATTTTTAAAAGTTCGAACAACAGTCGAAAACATTTATCGTTCACACCAAAAATATGGTCGAAAAAAAGTTTTGAGGAATATTGCGGAAAATTTAAATTTTGTTAGTTACTTAAAGTTATAAATACACCATTTTTTATAAAATAAAACTTTTTTAGTTTTCCAAAAGAATAATTTTTACTTTACAAAAATTAATTAACCCCCTTGAAGTTCACTGTTTAGTTTATTGTTCAACCTGTTTCATAATTGTTAGAAACCACTCGGTTGATTGCACACGAAACGTTCCAGTATTCAATGACCTCATTTCTCACAAATCTAACATTCTACAAACTAAAAACTTGAGCTAGCTAAACTTTGCATATGATAGAAACGATGAATTATAATAAGAAAATCATCGCAATATAGATATATATTTTTATAATATTGATGAAATTTGAATGTAGATATTTCATGGAATGTTTTCACACACACACATATAATCATTAAAAGCTGAAATTCCAGGTACAGCGTGGTTTTAAACATTGACGCGTTATATATAATGGTGTATGATAGTCTGAAAGAAAACAATACCTAGATAATTTAGTTGTAATTTAATGAATTAAAGTTTATAATTAAATAACTTTTACCTTGGATACATCATGGCGTCCATCTCATTATTGAAACAAAGCTGACCCTGCATTAATTTCATCTATGCTTTAGAAAGATTAAACTTTCATTTGCCCGACTCCCTTATTTTTATTTGTTATTTTAGCTTGTTAATGTTATTCGATTATGAAAGTAAAGCCCAATCATATATTGTTTTTATCTTTAATTGTTCTTCTATATGGAAAGAAAAAAGGTATGGTAATTATCACAATGTGTTCTAGTCTTTTTATATATCATACTATATAAGCATAAGTTACTGTTGTGAAAAACATTTTCTCCTATAACGTGGAATTTATGGATAAGATTTTATTTATCTCCATGCCCGACTCGTTTGTAGCTTTATTTTCCATTGTGAGAAGAAATGTATTAGTTTACACAAAGTTCAGAATCAGACCAAAATATGAAATTATTTCCATTATATTCATGGTGACTTGCTCCATTCAAAATCAACACATGTATTGTCTGTACATAAATAAGTATTTTGTTACCAGCAACATATAATATTCTTTAAAATTAACAAATAATAACCCCCCAGAAAGGCAGGCTTGTCACAAGCAAGATAATACCTAGAAATCATACAAATCCAGGAGGTATATTCATTTCTTTTATTTTTTAGAAAAACGTGATTTATCTGACTTAAAAGGAGACAGTATTTTAAGTTCTGTATTTGGTAGTGATGTGAAGGAACATCGTACAGATCGATCAACAACACTCAAAGATGAATTATTAGCTTCACAAAAAGACAAATCTCGTCATGCTCAACTCACGAGTATATTATTCCCTCAAAAAGTTGAGGAAAGAAGAGAAACAGACCCTTTAGCTGAATTAATGAGTTTGAACAATCATAAAAACAATACATATAATATAAATTCTGATGCAAAATTAGTTAACACAGTAGCGCCTATAGACAATGTTGCTAAGCGACAAGATATAATGGCCTCTAATATGTTAACCAATCAGCAAGCTGCTGTTAATCCGGCTTTGTTTCATTCAAACTATGTTCCATTGCCTGAAGAAACAGTTGCCTCTCAACAAGCTGAAGGTTAGTTAATTTACTTTGTTGGCCACTTTATTCAAACGACAATAAGAGCTTCATTACTGTTCTGATTTTCATCTATAATCTATAATGAGTTATTTATCATCAACAGAATAGCTTTTATTCTTGGCTGTAATTTTATTGTCCACTGACAAATTTGAAGTCAAAACTTCTCTAGATTATTATGAAAACAAATTAAAATTAAGAATTTTTTATCCGTTACAAATATTCTAAGCTCTCCACTATCCATATTTTTCATTACTGCAGCATTCCAGACAGATAAATAACCGATTTATAATATTATAATATAAACATTTCTAGTTGGGCGGTCTTATGTACCTATGTATCAAATGTATAACCAATATCCATGGCAACAAAATGGTTATATCATACCTCAGCCACCATTTTTGAACGATGGAAGATCAATTATTCCAAATACTTTAATTCCTTATACAATGTCAACTAGACTGAAAGACATGTCTCAGCACCTTCTGAATAAAGAGCTTGGTAACAACACTTTGTTACAATCCTTAAGCACAAATATACAATTATATAATACACACTGCATTTTTATATTTAGTTCTTACGAACGTTGCTCTAACGTTATTTTTCTGACTTTGAGCAGGTATTTGCCCACTGGGTATCTGCATTTTATTTTATTTTTTTATTCACTAATAATTTTCATGGTATTTTCACCTCATTTCGGATCTGGTCAAGTGTGTTCTTCATCATAAAATTTTATTAAAGTATACAGTTTTATAAAACTTATCCCAGCAGTAAAGTGAACAATTTTTTAAGAAAAAATATCCTCAGTCCTTCTTCTAAGTTTAAAACATGGGAAAAACTTTGAGGTAATATTAAAATCAAAATAAAATGAAAGAATAAATTCTTCATAAGAACAACGCTGGATAAAGTTATTTTGGTGACAGGTTTTTGAAATGCATCAGTTTCCTCATTTTTAAAATATATTATTATATATTTTAGTGAGCAAAAAAGACATAATTGCACAACCTCATGAGAAACATCGATTATTTGTTGATTATAAAAAATCACTTATCCCATTACCATTGCATCCAGAAATTTCAAGTAAAGTTCCATCTACAAGTTCATTTCCAGTACAACTGAGAGTTAATTCACAGAATGAAAACTTAAGGGGTATCGTGCCTCATGTAGCAGAATACGGTATGCAAAGTTCTCAATCTTACTATTCTATATCATTCTGTTTTTTTATGTTTTGTATTGAATCTGTATGCTTTTGTTACTGTATTTTTATATTTTTATTTGGGGTTTATTTGCAGGGGAGACCGTAGAATCAATTCGTCAAGTCCAACGCTCTATGAACTACAAAAAGAACTTCATAGCCCAACAGCCACAACCAATGTACGATACAGCTTTCTACAAAAAAAATAATATCCCCAAACCTAGTATCTCTTCCAAAAAGGAAGATGAAATGAAACGATCTAAAATCAAGAAAAACAATAAAAAAGGTAGCAAAAAATCTAAGAAAGATCAACGCCAATATATACCACAATACCCATATCAACAATATGCTCCATATATTTCAAACTACCAGCAAAATCCTTTCGCCATGCAACAAACTGTTATGCAACCATTCGTTGCTCCTCCCAGCTCAGCTCAAGTACTTAACATGGATGGTCTTCATACCAGGCCTATTATAACAGGTAAAACGTTTAGAATTAATGAAGCAAAAATAACGAAGAAGAAACTTGTTTTTCGCTTTAAACTTCCAAATAAATTTCGTTTGAACGTGTTCAAGCATACAATATACTCTAATATGTTATCTGTTGCTACCTTTTGTAGTATTAAAGGTTGGTGGAACTGATTGAAGCTTTATTACACCATACAAATATTCTACTAGAATGTTAGTTTTTTTGTTTTTGTTTATTAGATGAATCTTGTGCAGATCAATATCAAAGTTGTGAAGATTTCTCAAAGAATAATTACTGTACGAATTATGCAGAACTGATGAAAATACAATGTCGTAAATCTTGTGGATATTGTGGTACGTATATCTTTACATAGTCGTTGATGTTATGTTGAAAAATCATAGATCTTCCTTCTTCTTCTCTAATTTAAGTTTGCAGTTAAGAAAACATATCATTAAAATAGTCGATCTAAAAATCATCTGGATATACTTTCAACCTTTTCTTTTTGTAACTATTTTCCCTGCAACAATGTAGATAGTTTTCCAAAAGTATAACTTTTATAAACGTAAACAGTAAATGATTTCCACACTACAATGGACCTCCTACCTAACTTTACTCCAATGTTTGGTCAAAATGTTACTACCTTAAATCCTAAAAGTTTATCCTAAAATAAATTTTAAAAATCTCAGTTCCAATCATTATCTTGTTACTGAAACATAAGCTTTTGGGTAAAGCATCTATGAAATAAACTCACGGTCTCCAGTAGATGATTATATGCAAGTATACATGATTTTATTTGATATTTTTGTTTTCAGCGGCAGCACCAATTTCTCCAGCAACACAAGTAAGTAATAATACAGTTGGAGCTGAAGCAAAAGATGATACACCACCATCTAACACTACATTGAATGCAATGAATAACCAAACAGTTGATGATGCATCAAGTGGTTCTGGAGATGCAGATGCAGGTGAATCAGGATCGGGAGAATCAGGTACTGCGTTTTAGAAGTTGGACTTTGATCTCTTAATTCTTAAGTTTCTTCCTGACAGTTTACAATGTTGCTTGCTTAGAATGTACTTGTTGTTAATCACAACAGCTTGTCTAATTCGGTTGCGTCCTGTAAATAAATAAATAGATATATATATATATATATATATAATAAGATCAAAATTTTATATCATCCATGGAAGAGAAGATGCGCACAAAACCTGAGTACTACCTTATACTTCCTTATTATATGGCATTCATATTACCATACTGTATTTTGTTTTCTATAGATACCACACCAACAGCAAAACGGGGAAATGTTTCTAACTCTACATTAGTTGATGATAGCGAATCAGGCTCTGGTGCAATTCCTGATGCCGAATCTGGTAATGCTGAAAGTGGATCGGCTGAATCTGGTGATAGTGATAGTGAAAGTGATGCTCTTATTGCACCAGTGACACATCAAAAGATGCCAGTTTTAAATGGAGCTAGAAGTGTTATCTGGAAACCAAAGTACATGTCTAAAGTTGATTTAGGTGAATTTTCACTACCAACAAAAAAGAGTGTAATACCAATGGCTCCATTTATAAAACACAATGTTCCTGCTGCTGACAGTGGTTCTGACGATGATGACGATGATGACAGTGGTTCTGGTAGTGGATCTGGCGATGAATCAGGAGCTGAATCAGGCGCTGAATCTGGAGATTCAGGTAAATAAAAAATTTATCGTTATTACTATACCTATTTATTGTGCTGCTTCATACAGTGAGTATGAATGGACTTGTCCATTGTGTGACGCATTGTCCATAGTGTAACACATTACAGCAGCACTAAAAAGGCTAATAATAAGAATAATGATAATAATGCACAAATTTTATTTGAATTCTTTATGATAAAGTGTATACTGATTATAAAATAATTCCATGTTGGTATTCAGATTATTTATAATTTTATAATTTTATGTTTTCAGAAAAGAAAAGTGTCACTCCTTCAAAAGAAAAAGCTATTGTTTCAAATAAACCAAAACAAGTTAAAAAGAAGACAGTATTATCAAAACCAAAAAATACGAAAAAGAAAACGAAAGTTTCACTACCAACTAAAAGAACAAAGCAGCCATCACAACCATCTTTACCTGGCGCCTATCCTAAAATCGATCTTCGTGCTATCGCTTCTGCACTGGCTCACTATGAACAAGCTGCACTGGAACTAGCTGGTGAATATCCAAAGCCTGCACAAACAGACTTAACTGAATATACACGTTCTTTCATACCGCATCCAGTGGATAAAGCACAAGAAAACGTGAATAAATACAAACAGAATTTGCAAGTAGCAAAAATTTTAACCGAAGAACGTGCAAAAAAATCTAACGTACCTAAATATCTTAAGTTATCTAAAGATGTATTAAAAGATGGAGAAAGTGAGATCAAGGATCCACAAGATGCAGACAGTCTTGATTCAGTAAGACAAAGATTCAACATTGCTGGTGTTGAACCAACATTAAATGATTATTATGCTGAAACAGGGAAACTCAATCCTTTTGATACACAATCAAAAGCTTACAAAAAATCAAAAATTGAAAAGAATAAGAAAAAACAAAATCTGTTAACGGGAGATCCCTATGAATATTTAAGAAACATGCCAGCTGGTGCGTCCATGGAACCCATTGTTGACCCTAGGACTCGATCAACAATACCATCTGATCATTCTTACCCAGTGGTTTTACTAAAAGTATCACCTGCCAGCAAAAAATACATAGATGAACCAGGTATGATTTGTTCGTATCAAAGAATCTCTTCGCATGAGTTTTTTCATGTTTTTATTCTCAAAGATAATAGCTAAATACGGACTGAGTGATCTATTACATAAAATATACATCAAGTTGTACTGCACTGAGACGTAATTTTGATGGCCAAACAAGGTTGTTCTAACACCTTGGCCACAAAACGACGTCAGAAAGGCAGAATAGACCCTATTAGTTGCAACTAAATATTTGTTTCACTCTTTTACAGCATCTCGTCGTGGTAAAATCAGAAAACTTAATGCTGAAGGTGTACCAATCTTTGACGATGAGAAAAAACCTGCATTAGTCCCAAATCCTCAACCTGCTCGTCAACAACCAATACCTCAAACAGTAGTTCCTGCAGCGGTACCAGCTTACTGGAACCAACCACAGGCTCAACCTGCATACCAAACACAGCCACAAGCTGAACAAATAGCTTATCAAAATATTGAACAAATGTCAGCTCCAAAAGCAAGTGCTATGTTTGCTAACGAAGAACAAGTTGAACCACAGCCTGGTCGAAATTCATTAAGTAAGATAACGATGATGGTATAAGTAATTCTAGGTTATTTTAGCATTTGGTATTCTCAAATATAAAAAGAAATTATTACCATTTTCAACAACTTCAAATAAAGAGTATAAGGATGTTAGCGACTTAGAAGTGCATAAAGTTTAACACTGTTGATGAAGTTATACTCTAATGTTGTCAGTAGAAACACGAAGTCGAAACAAACTTTAATTACCTTTATTTTCTCTCTTTATTTAGGGAGTAAAATGTTAAGCGCATTTTTTAATATGAAGGCAAATGATGAATCAAGTGGATCTGGAGATGGAGAAAAGCGAGGTAATTAATAGATATATTTATTCAGTTTTTACTGTTATTTCAATTTATACTTAGTTTAATTATATAGAATTTTGAGGGGAAAGAAATGTTGATACACTGACACAAAAAACAATACTCACTATTTAACTAAACTAACTAACATTAACTGAAACAACGCACTTTTAAACACAAACGCTAACACACGACTAATGAACGCTAACGCACGACTAATAAATATTGTTGCCAACAACGGCATTTCTTTCCTTTCTAAAGAGTTTAGAATTTAGAAAATCCTTGAAACCACCCGAAAAAGTAACCAAACTTGACGTATTCAAAACAAACGAAGAACTGCTGACATCAACATTTCTTAAACCTCCAAAAATACATTTTAATAGCGATTATGAACATTTCCTGAAATTTTAGATTCGATTGGAAGCCCTTATGGTTGGCCAGCCGGTTTCAAGAAAAAGTAAACTGTCCAAAGATGCATTGAGATTGATACCTAAACAAAACGTGATAGAAGAACGGGTGGTTTCAAGATATAGCTTATAAACACGAACAAATTAGAAGCAGAAGGATAGTGAAATGAACAATAGATATGCAGATAGTTCTTAGTTTATTAACATTTCTTTTGTAAAGAATTTATTTTTTTGGAAGAATTTTGCATCATTTTCCATGTCTTTTTGTGCTAACATAATTTGAAATACCAATTGAGGATACAATAATGTGGAGCAGACTTTCAAAAAACATTTCCAAAACTTAAGCAATTGGTTGGGCACTCGAAAATTTATAAAAATTAGCACAAAAAGATTATTTAAAATACTAATTGGAGATACCACTTTGGTTCTCAGTGTAGGTAAGGTAGGGTCATTTTACCTTGAAAATGTTACTGATCTATGACGAAAATCAGCATGATAACTCGTTTTTGAGTTTTTTGAAATGAATACTTTCCTAATGTTAAATTTGTAAAAGAACATCCAAACATCCTAACGAAAAAATATTTTTGATAAATGACTTATTGTTGATTCAAGTGCATAATTAGAAGGTTCATGTAACTCAACAGTCGGTAATGCTTTATCGAACTTTTAAAAGCAAAAAATCAGCAGTTTTATCCTAGTTTTATCACATCATAGACAAATAATGGGAGAAAACGAATATATTATCACTTAAAAGTTCGATAAAACATTAGCGAACCTTCTATTAATTACTCACCAAAATCAACAAAATTTACTTTTCAGCAATATGGGCCCTACCTAATTTTGTTTTTTGAAGGGCTTTGACGTCATTTTTGATGACTGAATGACGTCATTTAAAAAAATACTTTTTCGTTAAGGATTTTACAAATTTTATGAAAGTTTTTAAACTCGCAAAAACAATTTATCGTGACGATTTTTATCATAGATTAGTAACATCTTTGAGGCAAAATTACCTCAAAGTTTATTTTCACCCAAAATTGTAATGAATAAATATTAAAACAACCAGTTCTCTTATTTTGTTAATTTTCTCCAAACTAAAGCTATTTTATCTGAAGGCGTCGATTCACTCCATACACATTGACATAATAACGTTGAGTAGACGCTCAATAATAAAAAGAGTAGTGGTCACACTCCAGAAACCTTTTAGACTTTGTGGAACATGATGCAAAAAGTAGATTAAAATCTAGATCATAGTTATATTTCACTCTCTGCATTCAAGTAATTTTTATATATTTATATATTATATTCTATATTTATATAATATAATCAAATTTCAAATTGTCAAGCACCCTATTATCATTTTCTGCATCTTTGTTTCTCCCTATGTTGCATAAAAAATTGAAATATAAAGCTTACCTGTTGGCACATGAGGTTTTTTAACGTTAAAAATACGTTATTTTAACGCAATAACGTCAATACGACGTCATTTAAAAGACGTAATGTGCCCAATGAGATAGCCAATCAGCTCTATATATAAGAATGGAAATGTGAACGTCTTTCTGTAAAAAATATCTGTCCTGTTCTGTTAATTCATTCATATATTTATTCATTTACTAAATTTTGTGAGATGTTTTTTATTTTTGTATAGCCATAAAAGTGAAATAAATTTACAAGTTAAATGTGAAAAAAACTGTTACTTTTTTACTTCTGTCATCAATTCACAACAAAGTTTTCATTTTGTGATGATTAGAAAATTCTTTTTTGCTGGATATATAGATTTCTGTATCTATATTAACATATAATAGATTTCTAGATTTTCCCAGTGTTTAGCCCTCGCCAGCCTCGAACCCAAGTCGACTGGTTGTCAAATCTGTTGATCAATTCGTAAGAACAAAGAACAATGCTAAAGGCTGTTTTCCACTTACAGAAAATTGTCCGCGGACAGGACCGGACCGGACCGGAAAATTTTCCGCGGACAGGAACGGAAAATTTTCTGTAGTCAATTTCCACTTCTCTTTTTGTTCAATTCCCAAAGCAAAAAAAGATTAATTAATTTAATTCGTAAAACCATTTTTTATCTCTCTTGAGATCTGTTTTATGTTTTAGAATTATTATATACTTTATTATGTAATTTTTATCACGAAAATAAGAGATCTGATTGAGGCTGTTTTCCACTTACAGAAAATTTTCCGCGGACAGGAACGGACCGGACAAGAAAAGTTTCTGAGCATGCGTA
>JAUELI010132797.1:0-13589 GCA_031471325.1 Catablema vesicarium
CTCATAGGGGGGACCCTTTGAAAGTGAAATTTAAAATTTACTATTATACTAAAATGATTGATTTTATTGCATCAAGCGTGAGAAGACGATGAAAAAAATGGGCTCACTTGCTTAGTTTCCATGTTTGGTTCCTGAGAAATTGGCTTTTTAAGGATCAAAAATGGTCATTTTGACATTTTTCAGCTGACGTCAGCATCTTACTAGCACTTTGTTAAGTAAAATGGTTAAATGGGAGACATAGCTCTTTTTGAATACTATCAAAAAACACTACGGTTCATTGAGTTTGAAGCTATATAAGACTTTTCAAACAGCAAAATTTGTAAATTTTTGCTGAGTCAGCTGTTTTCAAGCATTTTTTGTAGTTATTTTCAAAAGAAAATGGTTACGTTTTCATTGCAGTTATCCATTTTTGCACCGAAACTCTATGTCATCTATTGACCTTTTTGTTTGATTGGAAATAACCACACTTATTTGCAGCCAAAATACCATTTTTAATATTATATTGCATTTTTTTTGTCTCACAGCTACATCAGAATTGACTTCACGCAAAAACTGGAGCCTAGTGCAATATGCGATTTTCAGTAAGACTGCTAACTCAAAAAATGTGACCAGAAAAAAACAGAAATATAAACATAATTTTGAAATTGACTACATAATGAACAGAAGAAATAAAAGTTATAATATTCTTGGAATTTGATTAAATCAAAACAAAAAATATCACAATGAAACAAAAAATCAAGTTACATAGTTTACTTTATCCTATTCTTCATCAATTTCACTTAACACCACTTAATTTCTGAAACATCAACAATGGACTAGTGCTTTGACAGGTCACAAACAAAGCAAGAACGCTGAAACGCATTACAATTGACTGTTAATGCTCTTCGTTTTTGTCCCATGAGAAGCGTCTAAAATCGAAAGTTTCAACTGAATTTCTTACCCTAAGAGAGTTATATCACTATGTTTCTATCCACAAAGGAAGAACAGCTTTTAATGTGTCAAGTCTTTGAGTGTATTTGCGAAGTAGAATGTGTTATAACAAACACAATGTCTTTGATACAATAAAAGCGCTACTCCACAAATGTTTGCTGCCATTTTTAATCTGTTGAAAATATTCACTTGCTAATTATAAAATAACAAAAGGTATCTCCAATCATAGTCTTTGCTCAAATTGAAGTTGCTCCAGCAAACAAAAACCTGTTCAAACCATGGACGTTTATTATTCTAAGGTTATTTTGCAAACTTTGAACAGGTTTTTGTTTACTGGGTCACCCGTTTTTCTAAAAATATTATATATAAGTTCTTTCTATAGAAATTGTTCTGATAATAGAATTTTATATTATAATAAAAAAAGAATTATATGTATTGATCTATAAAAATGATGTCTAGACAGAACAGACTATAATTCATAAATGAACCATGTGGAGGAGATTCTTTTTGTAGATTTTCCAAATGTGATTGAATTTTCGAAATGTTATTGGTTTCTTAGAAAGCAAGCCTAAATCACTCGAGCGGAATTTCCACTCATACGCTATCGTTACGGGTGTATCAAGTATCATTATATTAGATTGTCAACAGAGTAAGGCCTGGGATTGAGGTTGCTTACTGGAAAGAATATTATTTACAACCTTTTTTTTTAGATGAATGAATGAAAAATATAACATATTGAAGCCTAAAGAAACTTTTATCATGTAAATAAAATGTTTTCATCATCATCTAAAATATCTTCTTCCAAATCCGACATAGTCAATGTTGCAATATCCACTCGTTTGTTATCGTTATTTCGTGCTCTTTTCTCTGGGTACTTGTGAGGACCAGCAGTTAAACGTCTTCTTTTAGCTTCATACCAAAAGTAACATTGCTTTCTTTAGGCCAAGTGGAGAAATGAAGCAATGAAATGAGATTTTGAATAGTAACGAATTTACTATGGACACAAATCTTCTTTCAACACTATCGGCTATCGCTAATACGTACTATACAATCTTCATAATAACCAGGAACAGATTTTTTAGTTCTATTAAAAAATTTGGCTTGACATTTTGATAGAGTTTTTTACCCTCGTTATCAGTTATATGCAATTTCATCTACTAAGCTCTTATAATGGGTCAATTGTGGGCTATCTTCACTTAGAGAGTTGTCTATCAATAGTTTAAGTTTAGCCATGGTCCAGGTAAAATCTGTTATTCTTCTAACGGCCTTGACGGGATCATATTTTTCTTGTTGAAATCTTAAGCTAAGCCTGTGAATGGGACTTAGAATGTCCAGATAAATACTTAAATGGATTCTTGGATAGCTAATGTTTCCATTTACTTACAAAACCATTGATCTCTGCCCTTTTCAACACTTGAGAATCTGTTTGAGCTAAAGATTGTAAGTGAGCTATAAAGACACCATAGTGGCTCAAGATTATCTCCATTGCCCTTCATTTGTGGTCGATCCAACAAGTACCATTGGCCTTCGCGGGTTTAGGAACCACATGATCCATTGCTCCAGCAATTTTCAATTCCCTCTAACGCTTTGGAGATTTTTTATGAAGGTAATGCAATTTGAACAGCATCTCATCAATATTAGCGAATGCTGAATCTTGAAAGGCATCTTTTATAGCTAGCTCAAGTCTATGGTTAAAGCAGTGAACAACTTCAATCCAGGGTGCTGTTTCTTTTATCATGGACGCTACACTATGATGAATGCCAGTATTTGCGATTGCACCATCGACATTTAAACCCAAGATTCGATTAGTAAAGTCTGTAATTCCCAATGGTCTAAATGCATCTTCAATACTATTCTTTATGCCTACTGTATCTGCGCTTTTTACTGACTCAACACTTAAATATTTAACTACGGGTGTCCCTCCTTGAAGAAATAAACGATGACAGTTTGCTAAATCTTTTGTTTACGTTTTTTGCATTACATGTGCGATGTAATCAGTGAAAGTAGCAGATGCACAATCATTTGTAGAGACAGTATTTTAGCTGATTTATGCTGCTCTGAAAGAACGTGTTTTTTAACATTATCTTTTTCAATGTTGGTTGAACCAGGTCTTACCCATTTCATGGAGAAGTTTTTCTCTTTATTTATTCTCGTTTCCTAACGCTTACAAGTTTCGCAAATTAATTTCAACACTTTACCACCGATGATATCATATTCAAACTCGCAATTAAATTCTACTTCCCATTTCTTAACTGTTTTAAAAACAACAGTTTTTCCACTTGAAGCCATAATGTAACGAAGATATATAATAATTTATTGTGATAAAAGTTCTGAGAAACTAACAAGCATAGAATAGTCGAAAAACGTTCTATAGAATCAAAATCTTTATTATTTAACTTACAATCCCAGTAATCTCAATAGGTTTTTTTGTAATATCGTAATAGCTTCCCAGTGTGCAAAAACCTGTTCAATATCAGCAAAATAACTTTGAAACAATGTTTGATCAATCGTTGTTCTGAGATTTTTTTGCGGACTTTGGACAGGGTTTTGCTCACTGGGTTGTTGTAGTTTATGTTTATGGACCTGTGTGATTCTAAAGATTATTTAATGTTTTAACATATTTATTTTCTCTCTTTCCGGAAGTAAAGCATGCTTCTATTGAAATGTATGACGCCTAAACATATTGCTTCATTCTAATCAATCGATAGTGTTTTGTGTACATGTTATTTAAAAGAATTTCATTTTGAATACGTTTTTTATTCATTTTTGAAATGAACATGGCTACCACGCTACTTACGTAAGACATTGAATGCGGTGATGTGATTCTTGCTTCAATAAATATTCTTGTAACAAATGAAAAATCAAGGGATTTTCATCTCACAAAAAGAGGATTAAGTTTCGAATTTACTAAGTTGTTTTCTGGTTTAGCTTTTGTTCATATAAAAAGTATATTTGGATTGGTGAAAAGCTGTGTTTAGAGATCTCAAAATTCGTGAAATCTTGAAAACGGTTCTTGATTCACGAATCACGAACCGTTAATTCGAACACTGACACAGAACAACAGTAAAACATGGAAAATAATGACCCTACGTCTAGAATTATGAGCATATCCGTCAACGTCAATAATTCTACACGAGCTAGTCAGAGATTCCTTCATAAATTTTATATTTTATATTTTTTATTGATATTTTATTGAACATTTTAATTTTTTCAATATTCACACCGAATAAAAGTATATATTTATTCTCGTTCTTACAGCCTCCCTCCCTTGCAGAGAGAAGAAGCTCTGTGTCCGAGAGTTGATATATATTGAACTGATTTTAATTTTAATGTCTTTATTATTTTCGATCTGGGCAAAGCAAGAGGAAATAGAAAACTTTTCATTATGCAATCGCACATGTGATGATTGGCTACCATACCCTTGAGATGGCAACCCAATATAATAGTAATAAGCAAAACTTCATGGCATAAAATTTGTAGTAGAAAAATATGAAACGAGGAAATCTTGAGCTTTGCAAAAAGACCAAGATCACAAGTCATATTATATTCAGAAAATGTATACTATTGTGTCCTAAATTTTATTTATTCCTCAAGTATGATCTTTTGTATGAAGTTGATGCAGAATTAATTTTTCCCACCTGTTAATGTTCAGCCTAGTTCCCAACATCTTCATATAGTATGGTTTGGAGATATTGCAGTTCTTCTAAAGGCCGGTTTCCATTACTTATAATTGTACTCGCGGACGGATAAAGTAACGTTGTGTGACGTCAATATGTATTTTTTTCCGCTGAAGGTTTCAACCATTTCAACCAATTAATATTCAGAATTATAAAAACATGAACATAAAGAGCGTGCGAAATAAAAGAAACAATATAAAAACTTAAACGTCAAAAAAGCGTACAAAACAACGCTAATGACAAGTTTAGTTTCAGCGATATTGTCCGTACGGACAAATATCTCCTAGTGGAGAAAAACTTCTAATGCAAAGAGGCCTTAGGTTGAATTATTTTCTTCATAATGTATTTTGATTTAATTACAGTTTCTGCAACATCAAGGATCATATACAATGTCAAATCATTCCAGTAGTCACAATTCACCGTTACCGTCTCCTGCTAGTTTACCATCTAATCGACCAAACCGTTCATCATCTTTGTCTGGTCCTTATGCAAAAATTGTTGAAGGTACCATATCCAGTTTAGGAAATACGTCATTAAGTAGCAGTGCACCTACTTATGAAAAAGCTCCTGGATCTGGCAGAAGAACTAGTTTTCGTGATGGTGAACAAAATCATCAGGTAGGATGCCTAATTCACAATTTATGTTTTTATATTAATGAGCAAAACACAGAAAATGAAATGGTTTCAAGTTGTTCAAAAAGGTTATGATTTGTAGATTATTGTCAGTTAAAAGTGAACGTCCAATGTCATCTAAACCTTGCTGTCCTTGTACCACGCTTGACATTATCATTGACATAAGTTTCCACAAAGTAATAGTCTATTCTGTATGCAAGGTAATCCTTGGTTTCAATTCTCTTTTTGGCCCGCCAGGCTGGAAGGAAGTTTAGTTGCAGTTTTGTTATCACAATGCGTCTTCAAAGTCAAAGTCTGATTGACCCTACTCTTAACGTGCTATGATACTGCTGCAATTTTGCACAAGCTTTTCTTTACAACTTTATGGGCAAAACCTTTTTCTCTATTCCATTGATTCAGAACTAAAAACAGACCATTTCTGCAATTGAAATTTGATCAAGTTGGTAAAAGTTGTTATAATATAATATATGTAAGTTTTTCCCACTATCAAACTTGGAAAAATCTCATACTCATGCAAGAGAAAAGAATGCAAAAATAAGGAATGAAGAAAATTTTTTACTCCAATGCATCAGTCTCTCTATAATATTGCTTTTTTTTGGCTGACTATTGAATACTACTGTGTGCGCATATTTTTTTTTAGTGGGGTGCTATTTTTATAGAACAAAAGAAAAAAACTATTTCAGGGAGTCTCTAAGTTTTATTTTTGTAGTAACATAGAACAGTCTATTTTCAGTAGTTATAACTTCAGGAAGTTTGTTAAAAGTATGTTATTTTTAAAGCACTAAGACTAGGACCAAGTCATTAAAACATCTGTTGGAATTCATTTTTAGTATTATGGTTATAGACGGTAAATCTCGGTCAGCATCAAGCAGTCATAAAAAAAGGTTTTCCGAATAATTGCAATATTTATACAGAGAAAATTTTAGAAATTTTGGCCACTGTGCATAACCTCTATAGCCTCTATATCGTGTTTAATATTTTATTTTACAGTTGGCTTCATTTTTTGTACTCAGTTTAACAGGCTTGTTTCAACTTCCATTATCATTCTTTTTCAATCTTATTTCAATTTATTCAGTTTCAGTTGGTGTTTTGGAGCTGTAATACCTATGTAATAATGAGAATAGTTTCTTTGAACTACTGCTACATTTTAGAGGCTACTTTTATCACATTATAACTCTTTTTACAGCCTGTAATAATTCAATGTGTAAATGTGTCATACTAGTTATGTTTCCACTTCTATAGTATAGTGGATTTTTTGTCCTTAGTTTAGTAGACTATTATTTAAACTTTTCTTTGATTTAGCATTTCTTTGGTCAACCAATGTCTCATTCTTCACAAGGATCAGAACCAAGAACACCATCTAAATTAATGTCTGTTGCAGCTCCATCCTTTTATCCAATGGCTGATGAATCTGCCCTAGATAATGCATTATTAGATGCTATTACCAATATTGACAATACTTTTGATTTTGATTTCCCAGATAATGCTTCTGTTGGGTCATCTATTGGTGGTGGAAGCATCAGTGGATTACATAATAACAATAATATTTTAGGACAATTTTCTAATAATGGGTCAGATCCAGTATCTATACCTGGTACTGCTGATTTACGACATTCATCATTTACTTCACAGCAGTCTCACTCGCCAACCTCTCCTCATGGTGGTGCTAATAGTAGTTTTTATTTAAACCAGGTAAGCAGATTTAAATTATTTTGTTTGTTAAACAATATGAATTATTACTAATACACATCCATAGGAATAAACAAACTGTACTGTAGAAAGACTGGGATGTACTTTTTCTCAAAACAAAACATTGCATCAGACAAGCTGGACCATTCAACAATTGCCTAAAATTAGACTATAAGATAGTCGTTCAAGGAATCTGAGCGCGAAGCAGGAGAAGTAAAAGTTGTGTTGAGTGTTGTGTTGTGTATAATCTTTATAATAATAATACTCCTTTCGCTGTTTCGTACATTTCTTATTCTTGTTGACAAAGCGACAAAGAAGGATATCAGAAATACACTCTTGAACTTTCTTTCTAGACCTTTCTAATAAATCTTTCGACACCACATCTTGATAAAAATTCTTACAAGCACTTTCAAAACAGTCTTCAACAGCTGTCATGTTTTTTAATTTATTTTTTTGTGTGAAAGGACTGCAAGTCTACCTAAAATGAGCTCATGTTTGGCACAAAAAGCAAATGTTCAAGGCTTCAGTGGGAGAGGGGTGGCTGGGTTGGTGTCTTTGAGCATGTTTTTTTTCATTTTACTTTTTGATAGAAAAAGTATAATATTGTAAGACCTTGAACAAAGCTTTAAGATTGTATCGTTTTTATTTAGTGTTTCTTTTGCTACTTCTTTTTACGGCAATCAGAAAAATAAATGAATTGTTTAACATTTGTAACAGCTACGGCTAGGGCGTAATTGCGTGTATTTATGTACAACAAAAAGTATTTTATCTATTAAAGAAGTATTTTGCTTTTGCTACAATGTTTTAGCGCAATAAAGTTACAATGAAATGCTACACTTAACGCCTGATTACATTCGGGCGAAATATTTTAGCGAAATGCTACATCATTATGCTTGATTACATTATGGCAAAATATTATGTCTTACCAGGTTATATTAATAGATTCTTATCCATAGAGAAATTTGTATTTTTCTCTTGAATTCTAAAAGAAGAATTACTTTAAAGGGGGTTTTGAAAAAGGTTTGTCTCACCTGTGCTAAATACAACAAGCTCATTTACTTGGCACACTGGCCCTTCCAATACTAACCGGAAGCAAAGACTTTCTTAATTTTTTTCTGTAATGTGTCTGCTATGGAAATATCTGAAATAGAATTACTTTGAAAAAATAAAAAATTCACGGTATGATTATCCCGCCCGTGCCATATACCACAAGCTCATTCACTTGGCATGCCTGCCAGAGCTGAAGTATGATTCTTTGCTTCTCGCACCAAAGGTACGGGTGCATACCACCAGAAAATTGACCTGTCGGGTGTTTTAATTTCAAAGTCCAATACAAACAGTAATAAAAATGTTAACACTGAAAATCAGAGCTTTGTATCTAAGAACATTTTTTTGCAAAAAAGGACAGTGATTTCTTAATTTATTTGGGAAGTTCAATCACATTTATGTTGTAAATACCAGTTGTAATTACCAGTTGAATTTGATTAGTTACATGATTACTAAATTTAACCGTGTATACTACCTATTCCTGTAAATCTTTTCAACTATAGATAAATTGCAAAAAAAATATGGTTACTAGTTTTAGTATTTCGAAGAACATTTTAAGAACATTTTCTAACTTCAAAGTGGGAAAATTAAGAACTTTCAATGGCTTCTTCGAGTGTGGTTAACATGCCCCTCAATAAGACGCATAGGTTCCAACCAACATGCATGTGCAGGCACACATGTAAATCACCCACTTAATTGCACATGATTGTACATCTGAAGAGACATTCTTTGTTTCCTTTCATATTCCATTCATATTAGATTTTGTTCTTCTTTTTTCAAATAATTATATCTTAGATATATCAGACATATTATTACAACCATTAATTTTTGGAAAAGGCAGGAAAATTTATGATATAATTATTTGAATTTATGATATAATTATTATATGCAGCATTATGTGAATTTACACTAGAAAAAATTTTGATTCTCTGTAATACTACACCATGACAGACCTTCTCCACTGTGAAGCGGACATGCAAAATCAATTTGTGGATAATTTTCCGTAAAGGGTTTGTCATCAAATGCATAATGTGATTGTATTTGCGAAAAAGGTTCTTAGATATATCAGACATATTATTACAACCAAAATTTAAGAAGGCCTTGGCTTCCAGTGAGTATTAATTTTTGGAAAAGGCAGGAAAATTTATGAACCTTTTTCGCAAATACAATCACATTATGCATTTGATGACAAACCCTTTACGGAAAATTATCCACAAATTGATTTTGCATGTCCGCTTCACAGTGGAGAAGGTCTGTCATGGTGTAGTATTACAGAGAATCAAAATTTTTTCTAGTGTAAATTCACATAATGCTGCATATTTTTCTGTAAGCGAGAATCAACTGGTCCTTTTTTCGCAAATTACGTTACTGTGACCATATTTGAGCTTTTTTTATCCATAACATAAAATATTTTTTATGTTGTTCGTCTGTCATCATTATATTCAAATGTACTTGAAGAATTTAAAATACAGGTAGGCGTGTTACAGTTCACACCTGTAAAGTAAATCACATGTGCAATTGGTGCAAACAGTGATTTTTGAACATTTTTCATTTTGTCTTCTTCGTGTCTATATAATGTAAATATTTGAAAAGCTTGTCATTTAAAGGTGAGGATGTAAAAAAAAAATATCACATAAATTTCCGCAATATATACCTGTATAAATTTGCAGACCTGTATTTTACAGCATTTCCTTATGGCAGCCATTCCGGAAGATGAAAGAGGAGAGCTTAGGAAAAGCACATCATATGATTATGATAACTATTTGATTTAAACCAATCAGAGGCTGCGGACATATACGCGGAAACATCTGCTTTTTCCTAACCCTGGCGTGTTCAAAAAAATCTATTGAAAAACGTCTTTCGCATCGGGAAAAAAATATCTGGAAATAAGCGGTAAGGTTTGTTATCCTGACTACCATTCTTCCAATTTTGCTCTAATTCCATTGTTCGCACCATGTAAAAACTTGTGTAGCTAATATCAAAGTTATGGGTTTTATTAGCAGGGTGTTTATTGCAAACTTACTTTAACGTAGTTATTTTAGTCTGTTGTTTCTTATTTTTAGTCTGGTATGCGTGCTAGCTTTATGAGAAGTCCAAAATCATCACAATTAGGTTTATATGAAATGATTCAGTCTCCAAAATTTAATTCACCTTCTTTAACATCACCTCTTGCTCTTAATAATCTTGGAAACACAAGTTCTGACATGCAGCGATTAACTGATGAAGTTATATCTTTACGTACAAAGTTATCATCCTGGGAAGAATCGTGGAATCAAGCTAAACAAGCATGTGAAGCTTGGAAACGGGAAGCGATGGATCAAAGTGAGAAAGCAAAATCAGCAGACCGGGAGAGAATACAATCATTAATAAAATTAGGCGAGGTAATCTATCTTCTTTAAAATGTCGTAGCGTTGTATACCATTACATTGTTATTATTTACAATCTGGTGAAACTTGGATATTAGTTTATTACCAGATTACTTAGTTATTTGATTGTCTGTGAGTGTAAAGCCATTTAGGTGTGACTCTTTTATTAAAATATATTTCCTTCACTTTCTGGTAAAACTAACTTATACATTTTTAGAAAGTCCTTTAGTATTTTCTACATATTGATATAAAACTTTTCAAGAGAAAATGAAAGGTGCTACAACACAAAGAAAATTTTAATGCCTTTCTCGATGCTTCGTATACAAAACCGCACAACTTCATTTCAATTTCATCCCAAAGGTAATAAAAAATCTAAAACTATTAGAAATCAGGAAGAACAGTTCTAAAAAACAGATTTTATCTTTTTCCATTTAAAAACTTTGTTTTCGAATATTTTTTTTTTCAAAACTATAACAAGAAAAAACGTTTCCAGATTGTCTTGTCTGTTCGATTTTGAGTTTAGATTTCAGATTTTTTTTTACGGTCATCTAAATGAAACCCAAATATCAGTAGGGTACAATAAAATTAAACACCAAGTAAAAGCATTTTGCAGTTGTTAAGATCAAGTATAACGGAGGAAATTTATAGTTAGCAGGTACTCATGATGTCAATTTCCCTTTAATGAAAAAACAAGAAGGTGAAACGGTCGGAAAAATCACACTGGTGCGAAGTTATGCTAAATTGCAAATATTTAAATGTACTACTACTATCTACTATGATTTAATAAACCCAATTTTTCCATTTGTTCATCGATAACATTAGTTTCTGCATATTTAAAAAAAAAGATAAATCGCTTTAGAGTTATCTTGCCATGAAAATAGAATTATACTTTCCAATTATTGTTTATTCTTCCTTCTCAATTGGAACCTTGCATTTTATAATTTTACGCAAATAAAATGATTGCATCAAACAAATGATCTTATTGGCGTTTTCGATGAAACTTATTGTTTTATGTTTGCGCAATTATCAGAAAACTCTAAAATGCTGTATCTCAGAATTAAGATTTTTATAAAGTTGTCCTTCTTTGAAGAGACAAAATTGGGATAACGTTGCTCTTGACATCACCAAACTCGAGAAATGGTGTTGTATAAAAGTGTGTTTCATGTTTGCTCTATTTTGTTCATGAGATATGAATGAACAAAGACAAGAATTGATTTTTGTCAACAGAAAATAATAAAAAATAGTATCTTAACCCAATTATCTCATCATAATAAATCATCTGAATAAATAGAAGAAAAACGGAACTACCCGTTTAGGGATAAAGTGCTTTCCACAATTCATTTTTTTGCTGGATAAACAAGTCTCGTATAGAAAAAATTATCGTTTTTTAGGTCACCTGCAAGTTTGCATATTTTTTTGGACTATTTGGAAACTAGCTTGTTTTCCCTATCACGCATATAAAATAAATGTAATGAAGCTAAAACTTGGTCCATTTGTAAACCGCAGTGTATTTTACAGACCAGAAAATGCTGAAATTTTTTTTTTTTCTCTGAATTTTTAGCCATTTCAGGTGATATAAAAGTTCAACTAAAGGTCTTTTGAACTTTTTTCAATGTTTACAATAAATCCTGTAACAATTTGGATGATATCCGGCTTCCTTTGCAACGGAATCATCAGATTTTAAAGTAATCAGCTTGGTGTCATGCTATTCTACAGCGACTCTCTTCAGTCTTTTATCTACTCTATTTCCGAGCAACATCGTAAAACTTCTCTGGTGTTGGTACCCTTCTTATACTTCTACTCATTGTCACAAAATATATATATATTTGGAAAGATTGCCCCAGGTGAACTGTCAACCTGTCTCAATGATTTCTTATTTCCTTTCTCCTCCAGTTGTTTTTCTCTTTGTCTACTTTAATCATTTTTCTAGGCCTCTAAAATAAAAAACTAACAGAAGAAGATGATATTTTTCTGACTGGATACAAAAATTTCCATCATCTATTCAAATATCATCTAATATAATCATCTATACAACTGAATTCTGAAGTCTATTCGAATGTGAACAAGAAGCCAAATCGGCTTGAAAATAACACCTATCACGAAATTTTAAGAAAACTGTAGCTACATTTTAAGCCTACTCATATTCCTGTTTAGTTTATAAAATCTTTTGCAAAAAGGAGAAGAGGAATAATTAATATTTTCGGTTTCAAGTGTACATAATCAAAGAGATTTAAAGTATTCAAGACTAACATATAATTTAAATACTAAATTGTAAAGCTTCTTTGTATCTAGTAAATTAGTTGATTTTTAACCAATGAGCTTATTCTTTAATAACTCACTTATACAAACATTTACCAATTTTATTACCGTGGTTTTCCCATACATAATTACAAAAATTTCGAAACAGTAATTTACACCAGAGATCAAATCTAAAGTAAATAAATTTAGACTATAGCTGACTGCCTGCCAGCGGCTATTTTTAGAATACTTGGCCATTGATTAATTTCATGCAGGTCAATTTTTGCGGATTTAAGCTCGTATTTTCTGTAAAAATTACCTTAATGGTACTGATTTTCGCGGGTATTTAATTTTGCGAGTCGAAAAAAATCGTATTTCGCGGGTATTTATTTTCCGAAATTTCGCTGGTATTAAATTTCGGGAATTGAAGAGTTTTTCAACCAAAAATACGCCATTTGGTAGCACTTTTGGGGAAAAAAGACAAAACTTTACTTTCGTGGGTATTAATTTTCGCGAATTAGCACTTTTAACTAATTTCGCGAAATTGAGCAAAATTCGTGAAACTCGCGAAAATTAGTACCGTTAAGGTAGTCTTGGCAAAAATTATGCACAAATTTGCAGGTGTACCTAAAAAACAGTAATAAAAAACATATAAGCTGAAGTTGGAACCAAAAAAATTCTATTCCATAATCCACAGATGTTAGTAATCAAAAATCAATACTAAACTTTGTCATCACGCAAAAGCCAATATAGCCATTTTTTAAACATGGACTATCCTTGTACTTTTTCCATCTTCAAAGTTTGAGCTACGGAAAGTATATAGAGCTTTTTATTTATTTTTTGAAAAAATTTATCATAGTCAGGATTAGTTCAAAAATAATAATTTTATAAGTTAAAGAGCATAAAAGCAAATGAATAAACTAAAATATATAGGCTAGGTTAAGGGGACTTGGTTAAGGGAAAATGTCACACACAATCATCATTGTCATTGTCAAAACAAAGGGAATGTT
>JAUELI010133018.1:0-13561 GCA_031471325.1 Catablema vesicarium
ACAGAACCGTCAATATTTTTGAAAAAAAATTTTTGTTGAAATATTCCCAATTAAATTTTAGGAAAAGTCACAAAAAAACCTTAATTGGATCATTAATAAAAAAGTTATAGCAAAAAACTGAGAGGGGGGGCTGAATCAGCCCCCCCCGGTAGGAATAGGGTTAAAGTGTAACCCCCTGAATTTAAATGAACAGCTTTTTAAATGTAAGCGAAAGCGATAGATTTCAAGGTGAAGTTCATATGGAGAGGCTTTTTATTTATATTCGTTGTTGCAACCAACGAAAAGCCTTATATATTCTTCACGGAGACATTAACTAATTAATTATGAAAAAAATTTTGTATATAAAAAAATTTAAATGATAAGTCCATTGAAATAAAATTAATACACCATACATTATTGGAAAACTTTTGTGCGTAGTTTCCATATAATGTAAACATAAAGTCATAATAATATAAGATATAAGAAACTATTTACAATCATGATAAATGCTTTGAACCACAAGTGGAAACCACGCTTTAACGCCAACTAATTTACTTCTGCATATTTTGTACAAGCAGGAAGAAGTTTAGAGCATTATCCAGTGGGTAAAAACCTGTTCAAAGTCCGCAAGATAACCTTAGAACAAATTTTTACCAAATGATGTTCCAAGGATATTTTGCGGACTTTGGACAAGTTTTTGACCACTGCTCAAAATCGTTGCTTATCCATGCCCTTATAAAGCCCGCATAGTACCGTATTTGGACTATTTTTAAATAATAACGTCCCGATTCACATGGCTAAGACGACTTCACTATACGAAACTCCTGCGTTGTTGATTCTAAGATATGGAACAAGAACAGAGTTATAGATGCGTGACTTTCCGGACACATGCGAGATTGTTCACACATAGGATGCGTCTAGTTGTTTTTCAAAAAGCAAAATTTAGAAACAATAATACGATTATGTGGTAATAATGCTATGAAATTAATAAATCTAACCTTTATATAATGTAGTACCATTCATAATTCTGCTCCAGCTACCTTCAATAGAGTTACTTGAAGTAAATGCTTTAATCTAGATGACATGGTAAATATTATTTATAGTACTAATGTTTCTCTAAAGCATTGACATTAGCACGAATAAATTCCCCAAATTGTCTATGGTTTAACAATAACGTAGTGAAGGTGAAGAACATAAATATTTGATAATTTTACTTGCTATGTCAAATTGAAAATATGAGAAATTTTTATCACTTCTCATTATGATGACATAGTGTTTAAAACTCTAACTCTACTAGATGTTCCATCACACATTCCATCTACAAGTAAATTGTCATGATTTTCAAATGCTCTTTTCAATGGAGAACTAATGTTGAGTCAGACATAAAATTTCCTTTTTGAAAAACAACCCAAAATATGCTTAGATTACCTGACAAAAATAAACAGTATGTGTAGCTAACCCATCTACAGATGAAATCATAACACCAGGACTGATATTATCATTGACAATAATTTCACGACAGTTTCGTCGACAACATGTAATACTATATTTTGATATTATTCCATTTGGATCAACTGGTATCTGCCAACTGAAAGTTAATGAAGTGTAATTTCCTCGGATAACATTAAAACCTTTTGGTGGACCAGACACTAAATAAAAACATATAAATACAACCAGTGTCATGTCTATTATGATTGAATAATAGTATAGAAAGTGTTGACGTGAAAGGTATCAAATTTGGAAGTTTTAAAACAAAACCTTTAAGCTTAAATAATAAAAGATATTCTTACCCTCAACTCAAAAAACTAGATAAAATATCTGATCTTTGTTGTACAATCTTATATTCAAACAACATTAACAAATAAAAACAAGATCATTTTCATGCATGAACAATTTTGCTTTTAAAATGTCTTCAGAAGAACCATGAATGCATAATAAACACACTTTTTTTAAACATAACTTTTGGTACAAACCTTGTAAAATGTAAAAAGAAATTGTAAGCTGTTTCATGCTAAAAAACAACAATCATGAGATTGCCTCGAATATTTTTTTTCTCCCTTTACATTGTTCCAAAATTACTCTCTTAAAAACATGCTATATTATTATACATTCTGTGTTCAATAGTGAGCTGATAAAAACAGTATAATGCTGTAGAAATTGTAACGTATTTTCTGAATAATTATTGTTATTGTGCATGCATACGCTCATCTGGAGACAAGATCATCAGAAACACAGGACTATCTATCATTGTTCAATTTGTCTATAAAATCTTTTGTGTAAACTCCTATTTTCATGCATATTCGCACCAGAACAACACAATTTTAAGGATAATAATTTCAAAGGTTATGTTACATTATTTTGATTTTGTTGCCAAGGTGAGCAGAGGAACCTATAAAATTCACCTTGATGATAAAAGAACATACTGACCTCCTTGTTCTGTGACAAAAGTTTGCATAGAATCATTTGATGATGAAAGTTGATTTATACTTTTAACATGCACGGTGTAATCTGTGAAAGGCTTTAAATTGCTTATCTTTACATTTTTCGTGGTAACATCAGGAATTATTTGCACCAATCTATCATCGGTAAATATTGATATATTATAAGTAACAGGTAGAATTCTGACATCGAGAACCACGGACCAGCTGATATCAGCAGTCGTATTGGTTTTTGTAACAGATATACTTTGAATTGGAGGTGCAGGTTCTAAGAAATAACAAGGATTAAATTACACAGATGCATAACAAGTTAATCAGTATTAACCCCATCCCTAGCATGGTCGTAATTCTTTAGATGGTAAAGATTTAAAAAAAATAAGTTAAGATCAGGGACCATGCAGCTTTGACTAGCATAACATAATAATTGGAGTTTTTACACACTATTTTTTTTAGATGCTTTAACACTGTGAATGTCCATACCATATTTTTTGGAAATTTTTCTTACATTTGAGAATAAAAAAGTACTGACAACAACAACAATCGTGAATTATGAAATATTTTAACTGAACTATCAAGAATTTTTTGAATTACACCAGGAAAAATCACCAGCAAATTTGTTAAAATTTGATGTTTTACTGAAGAAGTAACCATTTCTCATGACAACTTTCAACTTTTGTGTACTGCATTAAGGAAACATCCTACATATTATTTATGTTTTTCTATTTTCAACAAATTAAAAAAAACATTAAATTACTTGCAATTCACTGAACAGGAAATAGTTTTTTAATTCTTAAAAAGAATTACAATTCAAGACTACAAACCATGGTTCGAAATAACCATAAATGGAGGAGAGATATTTGAGCATAGATTCAAGCTATATAGTCTCACGGCGGGCAAAACAGAGTATAAAAATGTGCTATTTACGAATGAACGATATTTTGATAATGTTTTTCTAACAACATATGAAATATTAATACTATTGAAAGCTAAATCTGATATAGTTATACATTAGGAATTTTTTATCAATTCTAACCCAATTTAAGTCATTAATTACGTCATTGGGCACGTGACTTTTAAATTTACATTCTTTAAGAATTGTATTTTGAACAAAACAATGAATGCCAATGTGAAAAGCGTTTTCTAAAGTTGAAAAAAATGTATTCATTTACTTCATACAGACTACTAGTTTTCAAGTTATTGACGTTCAAGTATTCCTGCATTCTGATTGGCTAATATATTTGAGAATTGAATCCTACTCTTTTCAAGATTTACAAGGAGCTATATGAAAACTAACCCCCAATTTTTCACGGTTCTGATAGATGAAAAATCTATATTCGCAACGTTATTTGTATTCAGAAGCAGTATTTTCGATATTGGACGGTCGTTGTAATTTCTAATTTCTAAAAAAATGTAAAACTATGGAATAATAGGTAATCCCATAAGCTTGAATAAAATCCTACCCAACTAATATATTTTGACTATTTAGAACCATTCTATAAAGATTTATTCTAATTCAATGATAGCCTTGCTTTCATGAGCTACGGGCTGTCGGATTCCAAAAAATCAGAAAATTAATTTTATCTCAATACATCCTTCATTATGTTAAAATTTTGGACACTCACCTGAATGCAAACTAAAGTTATGTGGTCTTGAAGTTCATTTTCTATATCCCAAGGGCCGTAATTCTCTGACATTTTTTTGGCACATTTCCGTGTCTGAATATAATGCTCAATAATTGCTCCCCCACCAAGCTTTTTTTTTACTTATTTTGACCATTGGAAACATAAAAGATCTTACAACATACTACACTCTTGGTCAAACAAATAATCAAGAAAGAAAGAATGGAAATTGATGCAAATATTTGGAATGTAATAAAAAACTACATCAACCGTCATTTTAAATAAAAACTGTGAAATTAAAATCGAGCTAAAATACAAAATGTTTAGACACAATGAAATAGCAGCATAACTAGTTTGTGGTAGATTATTTCAAGATAAGATTCAATCTCAAACTACCAGCAAAAGTTGTTAAATATGCAAATGTTAATAGTGTTAAGTTATTATAACTCAAGGATTGGAATAAATGAAAATAAAGCTTTGTGGAGGAGTGATTTTTGAGCATAGATTTAGGCTAAATTGCCTGAATCTATGCTCAAAATTTCTCCTCCACATTTGAAATTTACAGTTATTTGGAACGTTTTAACTGACCTGTGTAGTTCACAAAAACATCGAGCAAAGATGTAACAGTAGGGAGATCATCTGCATATATTTGATTGCATGAATATGTAACAGAGCATTTCAAAACATTACTTTTAGCATCATAAGTACAATTTCTATAACTAGCTATGATTATATTCCAGTTTTGTTTGGGTATCAAAGTTGAGGTTAGATATCCATTTACATTTTGCATAGTATTTTGTGAATGTATGGTGTAATCTGTAGCGTTTGCAGCAGTTCCATTAACACTCCAGTTGATAACAGGTTGAGCACCTGTAACAGTGCAAATTAATGAATCGCCCTTTCTCACAATTCTAGCTGCAGGTGGTGGTGCTATAAGTTTAAGAGAGATAGTTAAGAAAAAGGGTTCATACAAACAAGTGTACAAGCCGGTTGGAAAAGGTACTTCTCAGTATTCCTATGAGTACAACCAGTACAAAAGAATTAAATCTATGGAGAGCATTTGTTCCTAATTTTTAAGATTCTGTTAGCTTTTGCATACTATTGAATATACAAAGCATTAATTTCACTTGTTTCTCTGTAAAATAATACAGTAAAACGTTATGAATAACTACATTTTCTACTTTTGTATAAAACAGTACAAACAATAAATCAATTTTTATAAAATCTATGAAACCATTATCATTTGAAATACTTTACCAGTGGTTACCTCACATAAGCAATTAACTAGTTACAATTAAACTATTACAATATTATTCATTCCTTCTTTACTCCATCAGTTGACTGTTGACAGTTTTTTTATAGCATGTTTTTTATAGATATAATCAATTAAATTCCAACGGATTCCTCAAAGTTATTTCATAGAAATATTTATTGAAGAAGTTGTCAACATAGACCTAATTTGTTATAATTTAGGGGGCTCTACTTTAGTGAATATGGAGAAATGTTCCAGGCACAAATATAACACCCTGCTTAAAAGAAGGTAAGACTAATGGAGTCCAATCTTCAAATAATATGTACAACATGTCAGAATCTGAGTCATAAATTGCTGTTATTAGGTTGAAATTTACGAGTGAGGAACATAACCTATAACCTAACTGAACATTAGGTAGTATTGTCACACAATTTTAGACTTGATTATGATTTTCATAATACACTCATCAACAGATTGATTTCAGTGCATTAAAATATTCATTAAAATATGAATAATTAATTTGGATATGAATAAATATAAACAATGGAATAACTTATCTTTTCTTCTCTCAATGAAAGAATGGAAACATTTACAATAAACATCTGATGTATTATTTTGTTCACAAGGCTATCCATAACTTATAGGATTTATGATATTGACTATTGTTTATTTTATCTGTAACCATCAATTCAGGCTTGATAATAACGATGAAGAGTTGTGTATGCAGCAAGACACCCTGACTATAAATAACACTAACAAAGGTACAAACCTTTCTTACAACCAAGGATTTCTAATCTTGCTGAACATTCACACATTTTGGTACATATTCTGCACTTTAGTTCTTTCAAACGTATACATCTTGCATAGATAGGATATGGAAATATACTTACAAATGTACTATATCTGGTTGAGGTACCAGGAAAATTCTACGAAAGAAAATAAAGATAAATAATTGATAAAATTAAAATTAAGAATGATGCTTGTTAAATATTTTCTATGAGATTTATTTATTTAAGGGCAGTTACATAGATACATTTATCTGAATATAGCCGAACAAAAATGACTATGGGAACACTAATGGATCTTAGGCCTTTTTACAAAGTTGCCAATTTTCTGTTTTCAGAGCAGCCTCTGTACAGTCGAATTTTCCACTCACTTCTTTTAGTTTTCAAAGTTTTTTGTTTTTCTTGCAAGTTTAAGGATTGTAATTTTTTGAGACAATGGCAATTTTGTCAATTGTATTCTTAAAAATTCGTTGAAAAATTGTAATGATGTGGTTTTAGTGTATAACTTTCTTTCTTAAGAAGTTCTCATATTCAAGGTATTCAGATCAACCTTTAACAGAGGTGAGAGAAGCTTTTAACCAGAATTTATTTAATAATAATATAAAAAACAATTTGAAGATACCATGATACATGACACTTGATTATTTTAAAGGAATACAGAAACTATATTATATATTTCCTTTATGATGATTCACAAAAATATATCAATATAAATAGAACATTATAGTAAAATATTGCTTTGTGGATGTCTGGAGGTCATATACGATCACCTGAAATCTAGTTCATACTACAAAAATCAACAGAATGAATAGGTTAAAATTCTTACCATAGTAACATCATTCACTTGATATTGATAAAGTATTTTATTCTTTGCATAGCCATATACCAAGGAGAATTGAGTAACTCTTCCAACATTTCCATGCACTTGTCCTTGGATAGCTATTGCTGATAGTTTATATACAGAATTGAAACATATTTGTAAATATAAATCCGGCTCTGGAATATTCGCTAAAAAATAAAGCATGACATTAATAGTAACCCAGCACAATGTTGAAAAGAGCTCAACAAAAAATGAATAAATGAATGGGTGAATGGATGGATGAAATATAAATTATAGTGATCTATCTATAAAATCTCTCATCTGTATGTTTGAAAATATGCACGCGGTTAAAATCTTTATAAATTTCTAAATTGACAACAAAACAGACAATAAAACAAACAACAAAAAACAAAAATAATTGCTTTCTTTAATTTGTATAAATAATGGCACGGTTAAGCCGGGCGGGACAGAAATGGAGTGCAATCGCACTCGCATGCCTCCACACACGCCAACTGGAATTTAGGAGTGTGAACCACACGCCTGAATTGTTATATTTTGAAGCTGTCACACGCCTGAAAATATTTATATGCAACAGTCAAACCTTCGTAACATTCAGATTCTTTGAAATCAATGCTGAATCATAATTCTAGAAGTATTTTAAAATAAAATAACATTCATTTTTCTTGTGAAATCCTCCAACATCGTCTTCAACATTATCGCATGGCATGTTTTGTTCTGTATAATAATTTGGCGAACGCATTAAAACATTCCCAATATTATTCATTACTTTCTATACAAAATAATGTCATAAATGTTTAAATGCGTTCGGCAAATTATTATGCTAAATAAATAAAAATTTGTAAACAAACATGGTAGGTGCAAACAGCAATAAAGGATCGCAATTTTTACCAAATCTTTATTGCTATAAGTTTCTCTGTTGTTTGGGTGGAAGGTGCTTGATTTTTCGCATGTAAGTTAGACAAGTTAGAGAAGATTACCTTGCCAATAGAAGTTATAACACACTCCTAAATTGTCCTATTACATGTGAAATTTACCGCACATCCACATCAACAAAGGTAAAAAGTGGAGTGCGATTTACCGCACGTGGGTCAATCCAGGCCTGGTTACGAGTACAATTAAGAAGTTTTATTTCAGAAACAATGAATTAAAATTATTTCTTGATTGTATGAGTAGCCGTGGCGATTATAAGCTATATTTTATAACATAGTCTTGTGATGTTTATAAATAAAAAGTTTTATAACCAAGTTTAAACATTGAAGTTTGAAACATTTTCAAGTGCATAGTTTTATTACATTCTTTTGTTGGTCAATGATATTTGCACGTGTTTATTTTGTTAAAAGACTTAAATAATAATTCAAAAAAACAAACTTCAATTATCCTGTAAATATTAAAGGGAAGTTAAGCTTTGGAGATTATTTTTTTATATCAGTTAGAGAAAGGTAGAGAAAGGTATGTTTCAATGTTCCAAATCATAAAATGTCCAAAAAAAGTCATATTTAATCTTAAATTTCATCATTTGTTGCTCAGCCGTCGACGCCATTGTTGAATATAATCAGACTGTTGAGCTATAAGACGTCATAGCGCGAATATACATGTAACAAGAGAAGAAGGATTATATTGTTATCAGATTTATTTTGTGATGTTTATGGTTGTTGTATATATATAATTTGTATTCTTTCTGGTAATTCTTGCATTTTCATTAACCGATGTAAACCAGGCCTTATAATTATTCACATCAGATGAAATATACAACTTCTTGTCAAAAGTAGCTTACATGTTTGTGACAGAAATAAATTTTCACAGTGAAAAATGTTGTAGTAGGATGAGCTAGAAGAGAAATATTTTTTTAATTATTTTTTTTGGATTACTTGTTTGAGAAAGATTTTGTAGTTGGATTGTATCATCGATATTGTGAAATGAGCTGTTCCTAGCACGATTCTATTTGTACCAAACATGTATGAGAGACAAGGTCGCACTTATACATCTTTGTTTGTATACAGGATATAAAGTCCAAGGTGACTCGTTATACACTTGATTCGTTCTAATATTTACAAGTAAGTTACTATCTTTTTTACAGCATTTACATTCAAAATGCATTATGTTTTCCCGTATAACATGTTTCTTGTGTGCACCAATGTAGATTTTCTAGCCTACTTGCGTCTAAAACGTCTTAATCACTGCTAGTGGAGCTATCCGAAGTACTTTCGTCACTACCTAAATCCATTCTGCTAAGTTCCTCTTTGCTGTATATATGTCTAACTTTCATAACAGCCAGTATAATGATGTAGGCTACTAACAGTTGACATTAATGTTTCTGATTCTTCAGAGCTAAGATAGACATTCTTCAATGTGAGATGTTTGTAACAAATGTATTCACGCTGTGACGTCAGAACTCGTTGAAACGTCATTTCAGTAATAGCTGCAAATATTTTTTCCAATAAATTGTAAGTTTTAAAAATTTAAAATTTTTTTTTGCTACAATATTATTTAAAAAATAAAAATAGAAAAATTTTAAAAAAAATATTGGGCTTAATTTCATTTTAAAAACAACCTTCAAGTAATAACGAATTTTAATGACTGGCCAAATTTTCTTTTAATATCTATCTTGCAACTATTGCAAAAAAATACAAATAGTAAGTGTATAGGAAACATGATCAATTTGTGAGTGTGATACTGCTGCCTTTGCTGCCAATGCATTGGTATAGAAAAAGCCTTAATAAACTTTCTTTGTTGGATTAATAAAAGTGTCTTATGGTATCATGTGAGCACTTGAAGTTGTACCAAATGGTACAAGTCATTACACTAAAAAGAAAAAAAAGTTGAAACATGTTCAAACTTTCCAATTAATGGTGCAAACTTTCAGTCAATCAGAAATGAAATGCAGTAAGTAAGGAACAGAATAAAAAGTACATTCGTGGTGTCAAGTCTTTTTAGTTAACAAAAACAAAAAGTTGGCTGAGAACGAGAATTTTTGCTTTCGTTTTTGATCTCAATTTTATGTTTTACAGCTACAGCAATCACTACAAACACTAATGTCTCTCATCCTTCATCTTTGTACTAAAAGATAGAGTAATCGTACAAACCTTTTAGTATTGTATAAACAGAAATGGCCCTTAAGTGTCATTAACAATATTTTTATATTCAAATTACAACTATTATAAGTCAATCATATCAAACATCTTTTAAATTATAATATATCCTGGGACACCCTCCCCCCACCCCACCCTAAAAAAAAAATTCTTCCAACTACCTACTTACTACATAAATTAGTCACCCATTCAAAATAATTCACTTCTTACCGACAATTGTTATCCATACATTTTTTGTTATTCTTCAACTACAGAGACATTGTAACATGATTAAATTAATCAGTTGTGTAGATTATTGCTGTGTAAAAAATTTCAAGGATTTTTTTCAGGACTTTTCTGCCACCCTACTCGATTTTGATATAAAAATTTTTTGGAGGAACAAGTAAAATTTTGTAATCAAATTTGAAGTTTTCATATGATAAAAAAGCAATTAAAACAGGTCCATGTTAGTAAGATAAAGCTTTTCCTTTGTTGAAAGATTCCTACGGAATGTCCGAAATCGCTCACACATTAATTGATTTGTATTAATTTTATTAACTTACTTTTTGCTACCCAAGATGTTCGTAAAGCATTCAAACGTCCATTAGGTAGATTATAATCAACATTGTCAGCATAATATGATGATGCTTTCAGCTGTATAGTAGGATCTTTTTTACCTTCAATTCCCATTTTATCCATGCAATCTAAACATATTTTTGCACAGTTTGTATGTTCAAATTATTTTGTAAATTGAATAAAAACAAGGCCAAACCATTGAAAACGAAAAAATTGCATATGTGTTTTTATAAAAAGCAATGCAGTTTATTGAACAGATTTTGAAAATCAAGAGGAACAAGTTAGTTGCACTAAATACCCAATTTAGGCAGATAAAACTTTGTAAAAACCTTGAATATCTCATTTATTTGGTTGCATTATCATTCTAAACTTTGCACACTCATAAACCAATCTAATGTGAACACTTTTCCAAAAAAAGTAGGTTGATCACGTACATAATGATGTCATAGTTACAAAATTTGTAAGGCTATAGTGTTCTGGTCCTCAAAATATGCTGGTCCGCAAAATACACTTTCTGGTCCTCACAATTCACCATGATGATCCTTATAACATATATATTGGTTATAATTCAACCTTTTACAACTAATACTAATATTAATAAGTATCATTCCCTTTTTTTGAGTATATTTATATTTTTTTATTGCTAACCACACATCACAAAATGGCCACACCCAAACATTTACTGAGTTTTTTTAGTTTTTTCTACTATTTTCAGAACATAAAATAAATTTTATACATTCTCTCAAAAAATCTAATGCTAATCACTATGTGACAAATGAGTTACAATGTAACACAGAAAAATATACTTACTTGATTTACATCCAGTGAAAGATATTCTTATGCAACCACCAGGTGATGTAGGAATTATGTCAGCTGATTTACAAACCATCTGATTTTGAAACCAAAAGGTTAAAGGAGTTTCAAATGAGTCAACCTGTGCTTCAAATACCTAAAAATAAATTTTTCTGAGACATTTTAACATACTTCTCCAGTACACCTTGTTAGAAAAAACGCAATTAAGTACACAAAAATAATGCAAATGCTTGCAGAAAATAAATTCATGATTCGTTAATTTCCTATATAATAAGGTGTCTTTCATTTCTTTAAAACAGTCCCACCCTAGTCAACCCAAAGTCTGAAGCTATTACTAAGATATAGATCACATTTAAGATGACAGATATTCAATTTTCAAAACTGGCTTTGCAACCTCTACAACTAATACTTGTGTTTCAACAAAATTTTAGATCATAGAACAATTTACAAATTCAACTGTAACAGGAGAAAGTAAAAAAAGTTTACCTCCATCTCACCAGCAGTTCTCACAAAATTAGATCCACATTTAACTCTGAATGGTGGTGCTTGCATATCTTTACCACCTTGTACTATTATCCCTGTCAGAGTCACAAGTTGACCAAAATCAAACTTTACAAAATCAAAAGTTCCACTGTTTTGACACAACCAATTTGCTGAATACAGGTTTGGTGGTGATGGAAAATCCAGGATGACAGTTGAATTTGATAGTGTTGTTTGTGTACTATTAATAGTTGAAGGACAAACTAGATAGAAAATCATAAAAATAGTAACTGTATTTGATATCATTACCTGGAAAGCTAATAATTCCATGTCATCGCACTTTTGCGAGTGAAATATGAAGAAAATATAAACAACTAGAGAAACATATTCAATATCCTTTTTGGATTACTGCTGAAAGCAAGTAATACCTTTAAACGGGCAGTTTTTTTGGTGTTTTTCAGCGTCAAACATAGCAATATTTTAGGCAATACCATTTAGCACATTTTCATCCGGGGGTTAACATTCAGATTATGTTGCTTTTTTATATCAATCACAATTTATGAAGTATTTCAATAAAATTGATTATTTCTTCATTTAAGTAATAATAGAATCGTTTTTGCAACAAAATATGAACTTCATAACTTTATTTTATCTCCTTTATTTCACCAACAGAATAAATTTTAAAAATAAACAACCCCCTGCGTCCGCAAAATGTTTGGATAATATACAGAATACTATCATAATGCGGAGGGCGTTCATTCGGAGGGGGCGTTTATAAGAGAGAGGCGTTTATTCAATGATCGAGTGTTAAAGAAGTTTATAATAAATTTGTAAATATATATAATAACATAAAAGAGCATGCCAGGATTGCCTCCGTGCTAATTATTCGAACAATATAGGTTAAGTTTATATTCGGAAAAAAAACAAAAAAAATGATCGAGTGTTTAAGGAGGGCGTCCAGTTTGAGGGGGCGTTCAAAAGAGAGAGGGCGTTTGATCGATGCATTGCGGTATTTGTTGTTCTGTATTTTATCGCTGTATACAACACGGCGTGCACGTTTCCAAAAGGGAAAGTTTGAAGAAAGAAAGAAGAAGACGGAGCTTTTTCTGCTTTTTTAAAGTACAGTGATTATAGTTGTTATATTATTGCGTTTGTGGGTCTGTTTGGAGTAAGGGAATTGTGTGGCTGTTTGGATTAAGGAGATTGTGTGGCTGTTTAGAGTAAGTCTTCGGCAAAACAAAACAAGGGATTGCTTCTTTCCCTGCGCTCGGTGGTGAGCCAAAGAGAGTACAAATACAAATTATTCACAAATAGTGAAATTCAAATTATTCACAAATAGTGAAATTCAAATTATTCACAAAATAGTGAAATTCAAATTATTCACAAAATAGTGAAATTCAAATTACAATTATTCACAACAAATCATATAAATACACAGATATTCACTAGTACAAATTATACTCAAATTATATACAACCTATTATATCCACAAGCTACAGTACATATATGTAAATATATTTATAAGATGATAACAACACAGCAATGGCGGATAGCAATTGGGTGTTTTAAACCACATAATACTGGTAAGGATATTGTATCTGAATTTTTCAATGAATTTTTTGAATTGGGTAATTTGCATCATTTCTATTTCAAGTTAACATTTGAAAAAATGTTTGTGTTTTTATTGCTTTTGTGTAATATAAATGTGAG
>JAUELI010133129.1:0-13558 GCA_031471325.1 Catablema vesicarium
AGCCACACAAACGCAATAAAAACCACTAAATTACTTCACTTTAGAAGCAGAAAAGTTTTCTTTTCTTTTTTCTTCGAACGTTTCCTTTTGAAACGAGCAAGAAATCCAGCGTTAAAATAAAGACCGTACAAACACATAGTAGTCTGCGTATTACTCACCGAAAAAAATTCAAACACTCCGGGAGTTGTTTATTTTTATTCTGTAAAATATAGAAAGTTACACATGTAGTTCAAAGAGGGCCCTCCCCCCTCCCTCCCCTCGTATTTTCTGAAATATTAATGGTATCAAAACGAAACTTTGCACACACAATATTTAGTCTTATTTATCTTCAAAAATCAAAAAATTATTACAATGGATACTAAATTTTCGCTGACGTCAGCATTTCAAAACAGGTGGTATAAGTTCTTTAATAAAAAACGCTATTTTTATAATTTTTTGTTTTTGCAGCAAAAAATAAAGAGTTTTTGGATGTGAACTTGAATTGTTATGTATTTTGGTTGTAGTTTGTGGAAACAAAAAAGATTCCACAAAAAATTGATTTTTGTGCCAATTTTTCGGATATTTTGGAATTTTTGAAAAAAAATCATTTTTGAGGGTAGCCTCGACAAAAAGGCTATAAAATGGTAACGAATTCTCAAAAATAGCTCAAAATCTCAGAAAAGATGTCTAATAGATACAAACTAAAATTCACAAAAGGACAGGTGCAACGAATCATTATTACACAAGTTGAAATAAAAAATGGACATGTTATATATGGTTAATATTCAGTATTCCGTTATATTCAGCCTTGAATTATTTCCTAGTTATCTTAAAGAAAACTGTATAGTCTACACCACAATGAAAAGATAAAATAATAACATTAAATATTTTCTATTTTTTCAATTGGAAAAAAAAGAAACAGAGGGTGATAATATAAAACATTCATTGTTTTTTTATTCTTTACTGAATAATCAATTTTCAGAAATTTATGCAAAATCTCAGGTTCATATGGTAGTTTAGTTTACAAAATTTATGACCTTGTTTACAGGGAGTCCCTGTATGTACAGACAAATTCAAAGCGGAATGACTTAACTCCTGATAAAACCCACCTTTAAACTTTGTTATAAGATATAAAGTAAAAGGTTATTCTTACCTCTATTCTAAAATGTTACAACAATAAAAAATAATTTATTAAAAAATTTAATTTTAAATAGTGTGTGACAATAATTGTTTTTAGCTAAATCCAGTTTCCGGTGGCTATGTTATATAGATAATCATTTTTGAGGTGATATCAAACAAAATCTTGAAATCGTTTTTAGGGAATCACCATTACGAAAATTAATAGAAAATAATATTGATTAAGCTTGTACATTTTAGAATGTTAGCAATTATATCATCTGCGTAAAGATTCTTAAGTATTCTTCCTTCAAAGAAAATAATGGAAATCAAATATTAATTACTATATTAATTGGAATAGTTTGTGTTTATATTGACGATTCAAAATGAAATCTTAGATACACCCTAAGATTGAAGAACTCTAAAATAATATAGTAAAAAAAAAGCTATTGAGAAATTTTCTAATGACATCTATGAACAGGGAAGAAATATTTATAGATAGTAGTTACAATGGTTTTTTCTATTCACTTGGTACAGCAACAGTAATTGGTACATTAATTGTTGGCGTTGGAAAATGGTTAACAGAATATTATCTGTTTTATTTTTTAAGTATATCAATCCTTATAGTAATACTTTTGGAATCATATAAAATAAAAAAGAAGAAACAAATTTTCGCATCGTCCAAACAAAACTGGAGAAAAATATCTGAATCAATGCACCGTGGTGGTTATTCAAATCAACAGAGTCCAATTTTAAAACGCAAGTTAAAAAGCATGGTACATGAACTGAAAAGAAAAAAAAATTCAAGGAAGCATAAAGTCATATCAACATAAAGATTTAAGATCAAGTTTTCGAAAAAGAATATTTAAAAAGAATAACGAGTCATCATTACATTTAGAATCACCAAGTTAAGTCTAACAAAATCCATTTCAAACAACATAATGTTTTAACATTCAACAGTCTGGCAAAAACTGTCAATATAATTTGGTAAATAATTTAATTTGTGATGATAATAATATGGTACATTTTACAATTTTTTTTTTCTTCTCAAGCAACAAATTATTGGCCTACTTTTATAGACCTTTCGCTTACGCTACGGTCTATGCACAAATCTCTGAATTTTTAGTTCTGGATAGTTGCAAAACTCTGGAACTACTGCACATGCGTACTAGGTGCAATGGAATTTACTATTGTTATTATCTTCAACATTTAACAATCAAATTGCCGTTTCTTTTGTTAATAATTCTGCAACGACCCTTTCATTACCGGGTTTGTTGTTGAACTCATTCTCTTTTTACTGCCGCGGTCTAACTTCAAATTCAATTCAGGTATTTCAAACCCTGTGTTACAGAGAACGTATGGAAAATTTTATTATTTGTATGATTTGTGTACCATAGGCACCATTGTGTGGTGTATTTTTTAGACTATTTTCCTGCTTGCAAATATCAATATATTTTAATTTTCGTTTTGAAAGACATAGTTGTCAGCCAAACAGGAAAGTATTTCACAAGATTCATATAACATTGGTTTTAACATGTGTGTTTTAATTTCTAGTTTTTCCATATCGTTTCTTACTGGAACATTTTATTAGCAGTAGTAAGCAGATGTAAAAATTTAAAAACACATGAATGTTAAAACCGATATTATACCAATCTTGTGAAATACTTTCCTGTTTGGCTGACATCTATGTCTCTTAAAACAATGTATCTATAAACTTAAACTGGGACACTAACCCTCATAAGTTTCCAAGGTGCATGCCAATTTGGTTTTGGCATTGTAGTAGCTTTTCGAGGAACTATTCCTTGAGAGAATGGTACTTTACTTTGACCAGTTGTTCCGGACATTTTTTTACAAGGTGTGATGCGTTCTAAACCACCAGACGATAAAGCTTTTTCTGTGATTTCATGAATACCATGAGCAGTTTTATTAGCTTCAATTCTATGATAAAAACAATAATAATAAATAATTATCAAACAAAAAATAGCCCATTATGTAAAATGCATGGTATTAACGACACAAATCTACTACAGATCAATCCATTCAATTTATTTTTGTAGCTCTACATAATCCATACATTATTCATATTATGTAAAATTTAACATAAAGCCCCTTTAACATGGTCTATAAGTCCCTCCATAGAATTTCAGGACTATCTATGACAATTTCTCAGTAATTCAACCCTTAAATCTCATTTAAGAAACCTTTATAACTTCTTCTTCCTTGTTTATCCAAACTTTGAATGTGTTCTGGACTCCCTTATTGAAAAACCCCTTTTTTCTGGTAGAGTGAAGATCTTTTGGAAAGAAACAAGTAGAAATAAAATGTTATTGCCTGGATGGTTCAACAGACTACAATTGAATCAGTGATATGGGTCAAACGGTCTTACTTAGCCTGTGAAAGAGGTTGTAATGAGCGAACATGATCAGAACCATCAACAGATGGTTGCCGGCTATTGGATGCTGTATCTTCAGTTAAAGTTACACCTAAAAAAAAAAACATTTCATTGTCCCGAGTACGCTAATTTAATGTTTACTGCAAATCTCACTTTTGGAAACATTCATCAAAACAACAGTTATTAAAATTTTTTACCTGGAGCGTGAGGAAATTGATGAGGTCCAGTGATCGTAAGATGCGGCTCTTGAATTGCTGAAATAGAAAAACTGATAAAGTTATAAACATTTCATTAATTCCCATTACACAATTTGTCCAAGGGGGCAGTTATTTGATTACTTTTAAGGAATTTTAAGCTCCTTTCATGCCATTATTAATTTTGTGACTTCTTGATGACACCTCAATCTATTTTATAGAAATTTGAGAGGGTTCTAACCTCACTATTACATGTCAAAGCTCAAATATTTCTTCTCCACAGTCATTATTTATTGTTATTTCAAACACTGGGGAAATAAGCAACTGTAGATGCATTTTATAGTTTCTATATATAATAGTCACTATTAAAAGTTAAAACAAAATCACATCATCAAAATTGATAAAAAATTTATTCTTATCAAAAGCTTTTCAAATCAAGCAATGTTTGCTATAATCATGTATTTGTACTGTAAATTGCGTATGAGGTTTAAAGCATGGTTTCTTGACAATTATTTAATAATAGATGTATAATTAAAACAAAATTATTTGATATTTTGGGTCGTGCCTATTGTCAGACTGCTTGTCTCGACTCTCCAAAAAATTTGTTTGCAAACCGAGGGTTTCCTACACACAACTCCGCAATCCTTAAAAAAATAATCATCATTCTTCATTTCTATAAAAAAAATTATTAAATCCTTCAGTAACAATGAAATGTTATTATTAAAATATTGGGCTTAAAAATTCCACAAAAATATGAGAAGAAGCTTGAAGTGAGATTGTTGAAGAAGTTCTATGAAATTTTCTTTTTTCATTCAAACAATTTATTCAATCAAAGAAGAGTAAGTGAAAATTTTATAAGGCTTGTCTATTTGTTTATAAATGAGCTGCTTGTAGCTTTTGTCAACAAATGTTTGCAATATCCAAATTATGTGTTTTTCATGTTTGATTCCTCTCAACCACTTAGAGTTATGGATTATCCTGAAGCTGAAACACATGGCTAAAATAGGTTGCCTCATTTTATGAATTAATAACGTTGTTTTGAAAATATTGTCTTTAATGTGACAAGTAAAGATTTTAAAAGATGTACAAAAAAAATTGGACATTTTTTATCATAAAATTTGAATAAAGGTATTAAAACATAAATTTTTCAAATCAAAGTAAGCTCTTTTAAATGCACCATAAACAATGAAAAATGGTTGTAAACTTTTGGTACTTGACTAATTTTAAAAGAGACATGTTGATTTTTGATATTTTTGTTATATGTTTTTTCCTGGAAATATTTTCCAGATAAATTGATATCATCAGTAAGATCAATCTTTTGCGGTTAAAAATATATACTCTTAATATAAAGTCATTTCGATTTATTGGAGTATTTTATGCTCAAAAATAGGTATACCTGTTTCCCTGACAGTAACCATATTATATTATGCTAACGCAATTGTTATTTTTATAAAGAATTCAGTAAATCAAGAATTTGATTTTTAAATTTTTCAGTCAAATCAATATTGATCATTTCAAAAGTTGCACACACAGACAGACCATATGCAGATGAACTATAACAAAATGAAAAATGTGTTGCTTTCTCGATGTAATTAAGGCGGGTTTTTCAGACTATTTTAAAGCTATTCTTTCTTGTATAAAAGGACCACATTCACTTTAATTGTACCGTTTGAAAATCGAGCCTTCCTATTTTACTTTTCAGAGAAGAACAATTAAACATAATTTTTTTTTTGAAAAATATGATGTCAAAGTCAAAAAAAATGACGTCATAGACCAAAAATTCCTAGAAAACACAAAAATGACTGGGAAATGATGGATAATTATCCTTAAATAGCCACATATACATATTTAGAACGAGAATCATGCTACTTATCACATTCTAATTTGACATTGCTCAGAATATGCGAAAAAAACAACTTTTAAGTTGGTAATTTGAAGAAATTATGGCTAGGTGGGTCCATTTTGACACTTAAAATCATTTTTTCGATACTTTATGGGGATAGTTGGTGCAATGTCAAATTAGAATGTGATAAATAGCATGATTCTTGTTTTAAATATGTATATGTGGCTATTTAAGGATGATTCTCCATGATTTCCCAGTCATTTTTGTTTTTTCTAGGAATTTTTGGTCTATGACGTCATTTTTTTTGACTATGACATCATATTTTTCCAAAAAAAATTATGTTTAATTGTTCTTCTCTGAAAAGTAAAATAGGAATGCGCAATTTTCAAACGGTAAAATTAAAGTGAATGCGGTCATTTTATACAAGAAAGAATAGCTTTAAAATAGTCTGAAAAACCCGCCTTAATTACATCCAGTTCACATGAATCAATTAACACAGACAGCATTTTTACAAAAAGGAAAAAAAATAAAAAATAAACAAAAGGCATTCAGTTGATTGGATCATTGTATATATAAAAATGGTTACTATGGTGATCATGTAAATATTAATTTGTCAACTTTTTAACTCCATTTTATGCACTGATGATGAACAGAAATGTTCGAAAAGCTTATGCTTATTTTTAAATAATGAATGTTTTTTTTTTCTATATAAATTTACTATGGCTGTTTTATCAATAATATACTAAGATATATAATGTTCCCATTAAATTGTGCATGTTAAATGTGGAATTTAAACATTGAAATAATTGAAGTTTTTTGAAAACAATCATTCTGTAAGATTAAAATTACAGTATTAATTATCTAGCAATTGAGGGGAGATACACTACACTCACAAACAGACATAGCTAACTTTTGTTTGAATACAAGAATAATTATTCACTAAAAATTACAACAGCAAACAAAACATCAGCAAACACATTTTATCTAAAACTGTTCTAATTAGCTATTTTTGGGATTAAATTCTTTTCGCATAAGATGAAATATTAAATACATGAAAGAGAATTTTGGTTTACATAATTAATACTAAGATATATAATGTTCCTGTTGAATGTGAAATTAAAAAACATTAAAATAATAGAAGTTCTCTGAAAAATCCTTCTTTAAAATTAATATGACACTAACAAAGGGTCAATAAAGGACCTTAAACAGTTTTTATTTGAATAATTCATGATGTAACAAGAATATATTTATTTAATATATTATTCACTGTCAATTACAACAGCAAAAAATGAGATTTTTGGTTTATATATAAATTGCTCTAGCAATTCTTAGCTTCAAGCATATGTATGGAATTCATTGACATAATGGCAAATCTTTTCCCTATACCAACACGAACTTCTATAGTGGTAATCAGCTCAATTTCTCTTTGTATGAACGTTATTGTTGCAAGTTTAATCATACGAGAATGGAAAAAAAGAACAATTTATCATTGTATAACCTTTAGTCTTAACACAGCAGATTTCCTATTTTCGTTAAATCAAATTCTAATCTTCAAGAACGATGCTTTAATGTTTATAAACACAGAGTTCATGATCACTGTCAACTTATTCACCTTCCATGTATCCCTATCTAATATCACGATTCTATCTATTGAACGATGTTTAGCAGTTTGGATGCCAATTTATACTAAAGTCAACATTACTTGTAAAAAGACCAACTACTTGTTACTAGCAGTTTGGTTTATACTTGGTAGTATTTATGGCTCCTTATTAATAGTAGCACTCCAGAAGAAGAACGTTACATTCTTAGCACCTATAGAGATTTACTTTTCATGTTATCTATTAGCTGAATCTGTGTTGATTACCTGTGTTTACATCAGCATTGCTTATAAACTACGTAAATCAATACATGATAACAATTTAGAACAACAAAACTCAAAACAAGAACAAGATAAACGTAAAGCCATTATTTATTGCATTGCTTTAACTATTTTCTTTGTTGTTTTTAATACACCATATGCAGTAGCTACAATTACAGATGCAAATATTTCAGTGATCTTTATATTGCTTATTTTAAATGCACCATGCAATGCCATATGTTTTATTTTAAGGGAGTTGTTATAAAAACAATTTTTTCTGACATTGTCCATCAATAATGAGGATATTGATTATGAGGTACCAATGTGTCAATGGGAGATAAATTGATTTAAAATACATAATAACAAGAGGCATGGGAATCTTAAAGGAATCACTGCATCATAATCAATATGTCCCATGCTTACTCATTATTGATAAGACGCTACTAAATTGATTATAGCAACATTTAATCGGTTAGAAGGACATTAGAAGCAATAAAAATTTCTGATTGATTCGTCAGAGTTATTTCTCTCTGCAGCCGCCATTTATTTGTTATGTTTCTCGTAGAGTTGGATGGAGCGCCAATACTCACATGCTTCAATCCAAGTTTGTCAGCAAGGCTTACAGTCAGACGCTTCTTTTTATTATGATTTTTTTCAGGTGCGATTTGTGATTTCTTGAGAGATCAAAAGCTATTCTCACTAAGCTATACTACCAATAATTTGCAGTTTGCTGGACCCCATTGGCTCTTTTTTTCTCTTACACAGAGCTTAAATAATGGCCTGTATGCAGGCTTAATGAAACAAAAACTCCAGAAAGTAACTACAAAGTAGTGTTAGTTGATTCCTGCGATAGCAACAAATCTTTCATCTTATCATGGTTTATCTGTGTCTGTCTGTGTGTCCAACCTACGAAATGATCAATTTGGCTCGATAAAAAATTAAAAATAAATAGTGAGACAGGTAGATTTGGCTATGTTTGATTAGATACACTTGATATCATTTTTCATACAGGAATCCCTTCAAGTTCCATTGTTGATTAAAGAAATAATTTAAATAAGAACTATTAAGGGTAGAAATAACTAAAGATAAGCTTGGTGTAGGAGTGATTTCAGAGCATGATCAAAAACCTCTCCTCATGATCAAAAATCTGTTCTCTACATTTGGTATTTACAGTTATTTCAAACCCTGATTATAATTAAAGAAATGACTTTCTATTTTGCAATAGAAGGTATAATGCTGGAAGAAAAATATATAATATTTAAGACATATCCCTATATTGTTAAAAGCTTATTTTCCTTGAAATAATCTTTAAAGTAAACATTTGTTTTTTCTCTGACCCGGGGTCCCAACCAGAGTTAACTAATAAACTCAAAGACATTGTAGACATTGTTTTCAATGTGACTGATATTCAAGATGCCATAGGAACAATATCAGCAACTTCTGTCGCAGGTCCAGATGGCTTTCCTGCTATTTTCCTACAAAAAATGTGCTGAATCATTGTCAGTCCCACTCCACAAATTATGGAGAGAATGTCTCAATGAAGGTATTACACCACAAATGATGAAACAAAGTCACATCATACCAATATACAAAAGTGGTGATCAAGGTAAAGCAGACAATTACCGACCTGTATCCCTTACTTCACTCTTAGTGAAAGTATTTGAAAAAGTATTAAGAAAATATCTAGTTAATTTTCTTGATGAAAATAATATTCTGAATGAATAACAACATGGATTTCGTAGAGGCAGATCATGCTTAAGCCAGTTACTACAACATTATGATACCATTATCTCATATCTAGAAAAAAGACTCAATGTTGACGTTATATATATCTCGACTTCAGTAAAGCTTTTGATAAAGTTGATGATGAATAAGTTAGCTAAGCTTGGGATATGTGGCAGAATTCACAAATGGATTCAATCAATCTTACCCTTCACAATGTGCGCCTGCGCACACTTATTCAGGCCCAGTTTCATTCCTATCGCTGACGACACCCTATCAACAACTGAAATTGTCACTACTAACCGCAATCAAATTGTTTTAGTCAATGGTACAAAATCAGAAGCAGATAATGTAATATCAGGAGTTGTTCAATTTACCTCAATGATTCAACTGCCAGAATTATTGACACCAGCTCTGTTAAGGATCTAGGTGTTATCATGAGCAATGATGGTTTTTTTGCAGAACATGTTAGGAGAGTAGCAACAAAGACGAAGGAATTATCTGGCTGGGTTCTGAGAACATTTAAATCCCATGAAAAACTTGTTTCAATAACATTATGGAAATCACTGGTAATACCTCATATTGATTAATGTTCATAACTTTGGTCACCAACCAAGGTGGGACAAATACAAGAATTAGAGCTCATACAGAAATCTTTCATTAAAAACACAAATGGTATGTGTGAACTAAATTACTGGGATGAGTTACACCAGCTAAAAATGTATTCATTACAAAGAAGAAGAAGAGAAAGATACACAATTATTTATGTATGGTGTATCTTGGAAAATCTTGTCCCAAACTACAACCATCAAGAAAGTGGTGAAGCCATTGGTGGCATTGAAGGATACCACCACATACGTCATGGTAGAAAGTGCAAAACAAGAAATGTTGGAAGGTGTACCCGTCAAAGTTTGATTGTGTCAAGTCTATCTGTTCAGGGGCCAAGACTATTTAATAGTCTCCCTAGATATGTCAGAAACCTTACAAGTCAAACAATAGATTTCTTTAAACAGAAATTAGATTAGTTCCTATCAAAAATACCTGATGAACCATTAATTCTCAAATATGTTGGAATGTGTCGTGCAGAATCCAACAGTCTGGTTGAAATTATCAAATGCATTGGACTCAACTAATTTTTATTTCAGCTTGTAGATAAAGACCATATCAAAACTACATCAAGTAAATCAAGTAAGTAAGTAAGTAAGTAAGTAAGTAACTCGTGTTATGATTAGTTTTACAAAAAATATTCAAGTGATAAATAGAGAATACAAAGAAATTAAAATATCTCAAAAGAATGCTTTTATATAAAAAACTAAAAACCGTTTTTAGACCAATCTTTGCTGTTCAGAATAACATGAAAATATAGTTGTGAGGTTTTGTAGTTTTGAAGATGGGACATCGTTTTTAGAGTAGGACATAGGCTTTTCTTGGTCTTGTAACATCCTATATGTATTTTTTTCTCTCCCAATTTTTATATTTGCTTGTAGAGAATGTCAAGGACTTTCCAAAAATATATGAGAATTCAAACCAACAAACATTTTATTATAACCATCTATGAAAACAAGAAAACAAACTGAGTGAAAAATAATTTTAGAGCAGTCCTACAGACAATACAGATTATAAATTTAAACAACTTTGTGAGTAATAACTTGATAAGCAGGAACAAATTTTAAGTGATTGGATTTTTGCGCAGCAATAAATACCTTCAAATCGTACGTGTTTTTTTTCGTTGTGCCCAATTTGGCGTTATTTTAATTTATGACTTTGAGGCCTTAGAAAAAACAGAACAGAATATTACAGGATTTGTCCCTCTTTATTTTCGATCTGTATCTTAATAAGCTACCCAAGTGGATAAGATGGATGAGAATGGAAGCGTTGATGTTTATAATGTCTGTCTTTGACAGAAAGTATTTTTATTGCATTCATTATGCAATTTTGAACAAACTTATCTTTAAAGCAGTTTTTGCATATCCTCCATTTTTTATCACATATTACTTGTCTATATCTTTTGTTGCAAGAAAACTGATGAATGTTAGAATAGGATTGGGTGACTGAACCTGAGTGAAATTGGTTCTGTATGGTTCTGTCGTCTGAACGAAGTTCATGATTATAAATACTTAGAGTATTTTCGGCTCAAAAACTTTCGTCACTATTTATTACAAATTTCTTTTCACTGACTGCTACTCAGTATGTTTGTATGATTTTATGTTTACATATATTCAAGTTTAAAAGATCAAAATTAAAAAATAGATGTTGTTTATACTTATTTATTTTACTGTATAAAGGCAGGTACTTGAGTGATTACATTTTTAAACTATCAAATTCGCGTCACATTTTGTATGATCACACAGAAAAATAATTCTACAACGACAAGATGAAAAATCAAACTGTTTAGGGGCCATCCACAATCGATTTTCCTATTTTTAACGGCTTTAATAGGACGTTAAGGGACAGACCCCCTCCTCCCCCCACCTTAACGGCCAAAATTTCCAAAAAAGTTAAAAAAAGAGAACTCCCCAAGCATCACAAATTTTGATAAATATCACGTTTAATAACAATGTGACATACTTGTATACAGATTAGAAGCTGTAAAATAAGAATTACATACTTTATAAACTGTCAAAAGTCATGGAAAACCAATATGTTTTCCCACTCGGCGCTGCCTTATCAGGCACCATTTTTATTTTTATTTGCGGATCGAGTGGTACGGCCCAATTCAGGGCATTCATACTGTAACTGTCGTCGATAGGGCCATACCAAATGGTCTGTATTATATGTCTTCGCGAAAAATACAGAAAATAAAAAATGGCACCTAGATAAGCCAGCGCAGAGGCAAATTTTTTCTTCCGTCAACAGTTGAAACCCTCCAATAATGATAAAGTATTGAGCACTGAAAAAGGGTTTCGGTCGCTAATTTTTTTGCTGTTACATGTTGGACGGTTTCGACCGTTGGCGAAAATAAAATCCAAAGCGCCGAGCAAGAATATGAAAACATAGTGTCTCCTAATAAGCATTAGTGAGATTTTCTTATTTTTTTATATTTAGTTAATGGCTGTTGCCTGTATCCTAGTCTTCCGTTAATGACTCCCCTTATTGACATTGTGTCTTTACAAACAGAGACAAGGAAAGTGCTGTATAAATTATCTTATATAATTGGTCAGATCAGAGGCAGTAATTTGTATCTAAAAATGCAAAAATCAATCAGTCTGTAAGGGCTGTCAATTTAATAAAGAAATATAATGCACAGTAAGATGAATGATGGTTATTTTTGTACCCCTCGTATGAATAAGCAATTAAACCCTAATCTATTTTGCCATATACCACAAGTTATTAATGGTGATGAAAAAAACACAATGCATTGCCTTGGTAATGGTAATTGAGTGAATAATTAAATTAAATCAAAACATTAAAATAATTGAAGTTTCTTGAAAAATCCTTCTGTAAGATTAAATTGCAGAGGATTCATACTACGCTAAACAAAGAGTTAAAGAGACAGTAGTTACCATAACTCACATAACAAGAATATATTTATTTAATATATTATTCACTGACAATTACAATAGCAAAAGATGAAATGAGATTTTTGGGTTATAATTTTACATATAAATTGTTCTAACAATTTTCAGCTCTAAGCATATGTAACAATTCTTGGACATCATGGCAAATCCTTTTTCCATCGTAACAACACGAATTTCTATAGTGGTGATCAGTTCAATTTCTCTTTGTATGAATATTATTGTCGCAAGTTTAATCATACGAAAATGGAAAAAAAGAACAATTTATCAGTGTATAACCTTCAGTCTCAACACAGCGGATTTCTTATTTTCATTAAATCAAATTTTAATCTTCAAGAACGATGCTTTAATGTTCATAAGCACAGAGTTCATGATCACTGTTAACTTATTCACCTTCCATGTATCCCTATCTAATATCACGATTCTATCTATTGAACGATGTTTAGCAGTTTGGATGCCAATTTATACTAAAGTCAACATTACTTGTAAAAAGACTAACAACTTGTTACTAGCAGTTTGGTTTATACTTGGTAGTATGTATGGCTCCTTATTAATAGTAGCACTCCAGAAGAAGAACGGATATACATTCTTAGCACCTATAGAGATCTACTTTTTATACTATCTATTAGCTGAATCCATTTTGATCAGCTGTATTTACATCAGCATTGCTTATAAAATACACAAATCAATACATCATATCGATTTAGAACAACAAAACTCAAAACAAGAACAAAGAAAATGTAAAGCCATTATTTATTGCATTGCCTTAACAGTTTTCTTTGTTGTTTTTAATACACCATATGCAGTAGCTCGAATTACAGATGCAAATATTTCAGTAAGCTTCATACTGCTTACTCTAAATGCACCATGCAATGCCGTATGTTTTGTTTTAAGGGAGTTGTTATAAAAACAATTTTTCTGACATTGTCCATTAATAAT
>JAUELI010133239.1:0-12277 GCA_031471325.1 Catablema vesicarium
TAACGTTATTTTGCTGACTTTGAGCAGGGTATTTGCCCACTGGGTAGTAATTGAACGCATATCTAAAGGAAATACTCCTCCACAGAGCTTATTAGCTCTCATATTCAATCTTTTACGTTCATTCGCTACTAGCTTGATCCTGTGGACTCTATGTTACGGTTTGGTCCCCTTATTGTTTTGGTTGTGGTCTTATATAGGAAAAATTCAACCAGGATATGACAGTAAAAAAAAACTGCAAAACTTTGAAATCATTTTTATTATGGAAGTATGCAATAAGAATATCCACCACTTAATGAATTAAAGAAAACTCTTCCACAAATTCACAATGCTGTTGCAGCAGTTAAAAATATCCAATTATATTTAATCGAGTAAAGTTGTTGTTTGTACATAAAAGAATGGTTGACAAAAATTTTTATCCATAGTGATTATTTTTACTTACTGCTTAACTGCAGGGTTGGAAATAACTGTGAATGCCAAATGTGGAGGAGAGATTTTTTAGCATAGATTCAGGCTATGTAGCCTGAATATGCTCGAAAATAACTCCTCCACTAAGCTTATTTTGACCCTTGTTAACTAGTCATTTTGATTATACAGTGTCCAAATTAAAAATTAGCAGAAGTAATAAAGTCTAAGAGAATTGATCGGGTAAATCTTGGCTCTTGAACTTACAAGATAACGAGAAAAATGGGATTTTTAGCTTTTCATAAAGTATATTTTTGAAGATTGTTCATTTTTTCACTTTATTCTTTTCCAGAACCGATCATTAAACCAGTAAATAAAACAAAATTTGCGCTTGTTGAACAAGAGCTCCCCAATACCGTTTATGATATGGAATTTCTTGCAGATCAAATGGATAATCCTGAACTTATACGCAGTGTCGCTCTTCTTGGTAACTTACATTCTGGCAAAAGTAATTTTGTAGATGCTTTATTCGAACAAACTCATCCTGAGTTGAACAAACGGAAAGATGATGGAGGAGATTTAAATTACACAGATACATTATTTACAGAACATGAGCGTGGTGTTGGTATTAAAAGTACACCAGTGACTTTTATTTTACCAGATTCAAAAGGAAAATCTTATCTCATTAATGTTTTTGACACACCAGGTATGCTGTGTTTTCGTTATATCAGCAAACAACACCCTCAAAACAAAGAAAGGATTCCATCTTAAAATTTTTGAGATGTGTAGTTTTCTTTATTACTTTAACTAAACTTTGGCATCTGCTGAGTGAATTTATTTTGGAGTTGATTTAATTAGTATCAAATACAAATGAAGAATTTGGCGTGTAATTTCTACTTTTTTTTGCCCTTTTCATTATATAACTGTTTGTTTTTTCATCATATGCATTTTTTCTATAGGGCATGTAAATTTTTCTGATGAAGTTACAGCTGCACTGCGTTTATCTGATGGTGTTGTTATATTTATTGATGCTGCTGATGGGGTGAATATTTTATTTCAGCTAAAACCTTTCTGAAAACATTCCCAATCTGATAATTTGCATTCACTAACAGTTTTTAACTTACCAAACAAAATAGGTTAAAAAATATTTATACAATGTAACGAATGTCTTTTATGTTAACATGAAATGTAATGAAGCGTAAACATATACCTTGAAACATCAAAAAATCTGCATGTTTTTAATTTTGAGAAGGTCAAAAAAATATTTTTCAAGGGGTTTTGAGCAATTTTTGAAAGATTGTAGGTTTTTAATTTCGCGAATCGTCCTAAAATTTACCTAGAAAAAGAAATTTGGAATAAGCCAACAATAGAATCCAGGGTACGAATTAACTGTAAATACCAAATGTGGAGGAGAGGTATTTGAACATGGATGAAGGCTACATAGCCTGAATCTATGCTCAAATATCTCTCCTCCACCAAGCTTATTCTTACTTAATTTGATCCTTGGAATCACCCTGATGGTGTTGAAATAATATTGATTTTGATTTTTTTTCCTGTTATCATTTACTAAAATAATACTAGATGAACCTTAATCTTCACTTTTAAAGTAAAAGATTTTTGCTTTCAGGTGATGATGAACGTTGAGCGTTTACTAAAACATGCCGTTCAAGAAAAATTAAAGATAACTATATGCATAAACAAGGTACGTGTCAGTATATAATTCTTTGTGATGATGTCAGTACTCTTTATGGATTTTTGTATAAGCATAGCATAGCATGGGATCACAGTGGGCAAAAACCTGTTTAAAGTCCTCAAAATAACCTTAGAACAATGTTTAAACAAACGTTGTTCTAAGGTTATTTTGCGGACTTTGAACAGGTTTTTACCCACTATGATAGTTATTTCTCACACCGTATATAAAGAAAGATCTAGAGTATACAAGTCTAATTAGTAACATTTCTGAAATGAAAAAACAATGAGATTTTGAAAATCACAACCTTATTTTTTACTAATAATGGACAAATCAGTCAGGGGTCGAAATAACTAAGCTACAAGGTTCGAAATAACTCAAAATAAGCTTGGTGGAGGAGAGATATTTGAGCATAGATCCAGGCTATGTAGCCTGAATCTATGCTCAAATATCTCTCCTCCACATTTGGTATTCACAGTTAATTCGTGACCTGAGCTAAATAAGCTTGGTGGAGGAGTTATTTTCGAGCATAGATTTTGGCCATGTAGCCATTCCCAAAAATCTCTCCTTGACATTTGACATTTCTATTTATTTCAAAGCCAGTCAGTACGCATTTTGAAAATTTAATTGAAAAAAAACATGCTTCATTTTTTAGTTATTAGTTTTCCTTTTTCAAGCTGATCCAGTTCAGGTAAACAGAGACTAAGTTGCTGACTGTTTCCCTTTCTTCTTTTTGTACTGAATTAGTGTGTTGATACAGTAGATTTCATTTTCTCATTTCTTTTATTTAGGTTGATAGATTAGTATTAGAATTAAAGTTACCTCCAACAGATGCATATTATAAATTAAAACACATCATTGATGAAGTGAACTCTTTACTTAGGTTAGTTTATTTTCATCTTCAAATTTTATAGACTTATAAACAATAAATTTATTACAGATGGTACAGGGAATAATCTACAATGCAAGGGCAGGGTGTCTGTAACTGAGACAAAGGGCACTTGTACATACAAATTGTCAAAATATGGCCTAAATCAAGTGTTTTTCTTCAAAAAGGGCACTTTTTGCTTAATATTTCAAGGGGCAGGGCAGAAGACCTGACCCTCTTTTATCCTAGATTAGTGCCTGGGTAGTCAAAATAATTGAAAATAACTTTGTGGAGGAGAGATAATTAGGTAATGTTTCAGGCTGAAAAACGTGAAGCATTGCTTGAAAATCCCTTCTTTCAAAAGTGAGTATTTGCTCTCCTATTTGGAACACTGATAGAAGCCTGATGGCCTTTCTAATATGTTAGACTGAATTTCCCATGTTAGAATGGTTTGCCCAGGGTTTCAATATGTTATATAATATTTTTGAAATGTACTGTGGAACATTTCTCTTATGCTCTGATTAGAAATGCATGGTTCAATGAGACCTAAAAAATATAAAAATGTATCAAAGTTCATCATTATCATTTCTTTGAATCCTTCTATATTCTCATAGCGCATTTCTTGAACAATGTTGATCAGGATTTTTTTTTCATAATCAAAATCAAGACTTTTTTTATGATTTTATCTATAGTGTCAAAACTATTCTTACAAAAAATATGCAAACTTTGAAATTATTTGTATTTAGTGTGTATTCGGATGCAGAATATAACGAAGATTACAACCTTATATCACCACTGTTGGGAAATGTTTGTTTCGCAAGTGCACATTATAGATTCTGTTTTACTTTACAATCATTTTCAAAATTGTATTGTGATACGTATGGTATGAGCTTTTGGTTGTAATTTTCATTTTATTTTAAGAGTTCATTCTAAAAATTTCTGTGCAGGTTATTTTTAGCATTTTCAAGAAGACAGAGATTGCTAAGAGTGTTTACTACTCAATCAGATGTTTTAAATATATAACAAAGGTTTCTGCGATTTCTACATTCCTAATGCAATATCTTAAGCAGATTATTATGTTCGTTTCATTTTTCTACAATGATGGTACATAACAAGTGCAGGAAAAAAAAGCTTTGTGGAGGAGTTATTTTAAATCATAAATTAAGACTACATAGCCTGAAGCTATGCTCAAACATCTCTCCTCCACATTTGATATTTACAGTTATTTCAAATAATTATTTCGTTGTGTTTCAGGTGGTGGTGTTAGTTATACAGAATTTGCAAAACGCTTATGGGGTGATATATACTTCAATGAAAAAACAAGAAAATTTACAAAGAAGGCACCACTCACAACATCACCAAGAAGTTTTGTTGAATTTATATTAGAACCTATGTATAAATTATTCTCACAAGTAGTTGGAGATGTTGATTCAACCCTACCAGGAGTATTAAATGAATTAGGTGAGTCTGTGTGTATTTATTCAAGAAATTGTTTCAGGGGTCGAAAATAAGCGAAAATAAGCTAAGTGGTAAAGTGATTTTGGTCATGGCCTGAATCCATGCTCAAAACTCTCCTCCACATTTTGTATTCAGATCTAGTTGTTTCGAATCCTGTGTTTCCTTATGAATATAAAATGATTGTTTAGCTGAAGCATTGCAATGACTTGCAGGTCATACGAACTCGGTCAATTTAGTGTCACCCACTGAATAGAAAATAGAAGCGAAAAAAAAATTGTAAAAATTTCCTTGTTGAATTTTTCAGTGTTTTCAAGCTGTAAGGATGTATTTCATCACAAAGATGCTAGAATTTGGAAAAAAACAGTAACTAATTAGTATTATTCTCTTAAAGAACCTAAATTTAACTGTAATCAGTACTCTAAAGTAATAATTTCTCCTTCATAAGAAAAAACACGACCACTCGAAAACGAAGCTTATTTCTATGAAACCCCAAGGGATTATAATTTAAATAGGGTGCAAAGAATAGTTTGAAGCCTGATCTAAAGTAATCAAAGCCATTCATATGTTTTACATAGATACTTGTAGATGTATTTGAAGTAGCAAAACATTTTAGAAATCTTCGGCCAAACAGCGACCATCATTCTTCCATGTTTTTTATTTTGTTATGGGTACAAAATACAAGTAACTACAGACCATATCTTTAAAAGTGGCGGGTGAATTAATTATAACCACTTGTAAATTATAGTGGTTGTATTCAAATAAATTAAAATTATACTCACTCGTACATATTTAAACATACACAGTAAAAACAATAAACAAACGACAAAAATAAGAATAAAATTTATTTTTCATCTTGATGAACTGGTCAGGTAAATGTTCGCTCCAAATGCCCTGGGTTGCCTTCTTGTTCAAAAAAAGCCATGGGTATGAGTTCGTATGACATTGTAATTGCCTCTTATTACTTAATGAAAGAGTAAACCAGAGAGTAGGTTAAAGGTACTGTTTTTCTGTGAATTGTTAGGTAAAGGTAAATTGTTTTCTAAACCAGTGAATGACATTTAATTCTAAAAACAATTCAACAAAGTAGATTCATAATAATACTTTTTCCTTTGTTCTTGTCCTCTCTTTACTTAATTTGACAGTCTTCCTTTAATATTGAGTTTATTTTTATCAGGAATATATTTGACAAAAACTGAATTGAAATTGAATATAAGGCCATTGCTTCGACTGGTTTGTAAAAGATTCTTCGGAGAGTTTACAGGTAAATAATAAATATCTTTATCTGGCCATTTCTTGTAGTATCCTAATCTCAATGTTGTGCACCTGTTATATTTTTACGTGAAACTTTTTTTGGTTCTGCCTGTATGTATTGTTAAATGTTCGTACTGGCAAGTGCAAATTAGAACTATGGATACATTCAAGCATCAATATAACTCAACATAAGCTTTGTGGAGAAATGATTTTTTTTTACAGCATTACGAATCTTGTATATTGGGTAATATGTTGGTAAAGTTCAACAACTTGGACTACACAGTGCTACTTCTTTTAGTTAAAAATTTCATTTTTTGCAGGCTTTGTTGACATGTGTGTACACCATGTGCCTTCTCCACTTTCTGCTGCTGCTACAAAGGTATGATTAACTCTTTCCTAAAGGAAATTAACAATATATATGGAGAACGGTTTGTTATCAAAATATTAATGTTGAGGTTTTCGAAATAAGGCCCCTGTTATTTAATACTTCGTTCATAGTAATTATCACCCTAAAATCTTGGACGCGTGATGCGGTAATTATTTGATTTTTTCTAGAAAATTTCATGATCTGCCAGGCAAAATTAATTTTGTTTCGGTCAAATCTTTTGATGCTTTTCCTAAACAAAACGTCGCCCGCCATGGTTGATCCTGTTAAACTGCGTTGATAAATCATTTTCTGGATGCATTTTATACCAACATCAGGTTCAATTTTTTCTGCAAAGTTCTTCGTCTGTTCATGGCTTCCATAATGCCATTGTTCATGGCTCCCATAATGCCATGCGCTGTTATGTTTGGTAAGTATAAGTATATATTTTGCAGAACACTCAAAATCAAATACGTTAAGAAATTAGTTTCATAAGACACTTATACAGGATAAACAAACGATTAAATTTGAGACACTTGTATAGATGTTTAACATGCGTTTCTTTTTGTTAATAATAATTAATTCCCAAAAACATTCTATACGAAACACGTTGATTTGAAACAAAAAGAAATAAAATATATCATCTTTGCACATAAGAAAATAACTCGTCCCCAGCACTTCTTCTCTCAACGTTTTTTTTTTTAACAAGAAGAAGCCCTGGGGGCGGGTATGTTAAAAAACAATGCTACTTGATAAAGATGGTAGATGCAAGTACGGTAAGACTTGCTAAAAATTAATGAGGAAAAATATAATAATAGGGTTCAAGCAAATGCTTCAATTTGATTTTAAAAACCTGTCGGTCGCGATGATCGCCTCAAAGAATGTTTCAGACATGCATGTATCAATAATCGGTTTCCTCTAGCGATTATTTTGTTGATTTTCGCAGAAGTAAAGCCTAAAATTCTGAAAGCTTCAGAAAATATGATCATAATTAGTTTTGATGCAGAAAAATTATTCAAAATATTTGGATGCGGGCGGCCTACTATGAACGAAGTATTAAATAACAGGGGCCTAATCGCAAATAACCACTGTGAAGGTGGGCTTTTTGAGAATTGCTTCAAACTTTATAGTCTGCTGCATTTCTAGAATAGCTCTCATCCATGGTTATTTTTTTCTTATTTCAAATACTGTGTTGATTTGCAAACTTTAAAAATTAAATATTTAGCAAAAGTGTATTGTGTTTGATTTAGGTCCGACATTTTTATTCTGGGCCTTATGATTCTGAAATAGCTGAAAGTATGGTAGACTGTGACAATGAAGGTCCATTAATATTACATACAACAAAATTATATCCATCAGAAGATGGTACTCAATTTTATGCTTTTGGAAGGGTATTCAGTGGAACAATTCATGCTGGACAGCAAGTCAAAGTTCTTGGAGAAGGATACACTTTAGAAGATGAAGAAGACTCAAGAATTAGCACTGTTGGTAGATTATGGATAACCGAGGCAAGGTATAAGATTGAAGTCAATCGTGTGCCTGCTGGTAACTGGGTACTAATAGAAGGTATTGATGAACCAATTGTAAAAACTGCTACTGTAACTCAAGTTCAAGGAACAGAAGAAGTGAGTTTTTCTATTTTCTTTTCGATGTTACTGATCAACTCAGAATTTATGGTAAGAAATTTCATATGGAGTGTGTTACTGGCCTCTAAGGCTAGAAATAAGATATTTATTACAGATTATTCTCCGGTCATAATACAAAAATCTCTATCTGTAAATTACAGCAATGTTCGAAATAACAATAAATACCAAATATGGAGGAGAGATATTTGTGGATTAATTAATGCTCAAATATCTCTCCTCCACAGTGATTATTCATTGTTATTTCGAACACTGATACAGACAATCAAAAACCTATTTTAGGTGATGATCAGTGAAAGCCTCACTAACCCTCTATGAACAAGTATAATGATGTCCAGTTTGTCAGAAAATTTTATACCCCATATACTCATAGGTCGAAATAAGTAAGAATAAGCTTGGTGGAGGAGAGATATTTGAGCATAGATTCAGGCTGTTCAAAAATCTCTCCTCCACATATGGTATTTACAGTTTTTCATACCCCATATACTATTGCAAGATACGTTTTATACTATGAACTTTTTTCCTAAAGCAAGGCCTGATATAACAGAAATATCAAATGTGGGGGAGAGGTTTTTGTGCATAGATTCGGGCTGGCTATGCTCCAAAATCTCTCCTTCCCAGAATTTAGTAGCTCTTATTTCCAGCCTTGCTAACGAATACGAGAATCCATGGATGACTTATTATTTTCATGCTGCGTTTTGATATATTTATCACTCATTTATTCTTCATGTTTTCATTTGTAGGTATATATATTCAGACCATTGAAATTCAATACAAATTCAGTAATGAAAATTGCTGTTGAACCAGTCAACCCTTCAGAACTACCAAAAATGTTAGATGGTTTGCGAAAAGTTAATAAAAGTTACCCACTAATAACTACAAAGGTATAATTTATTTGCGTTCAGATTTTTCACCTCTCTCATTTTTTGTAGAAATTGAAAGATTAGATTTTTACTAGCTTTTTCACTAAGTCTTGAGAAGAAAGATATGGTTTACACAAAGAGGGAGTACACAAAATTTGAAAAAACTTTCAATTTCTTAAATTTGTCAAATCTACACATAGACTGTGATCTGTCATTCCTTTTCTCTGGAGATAGAAACAAAACAGGAATATGTATTTTATGAAGGACAAACTTATATTTTTAACTAAAAAATACACAAATATTTTCGCATAAAAGTCGTTCCATGGATTTAAACATTTCAAAGAATCATATTTCGAAATACAGTTACGGCAAAATCAGAAGAGGTGCAATTTGAACCTGATTTTGGTGAAGTCTATTACAAACACTGGAAACCTAAAAAATTTGCTAGAATTTTCTACTGTGGAAATATCCAACTCAAAAACCACATAAAATATTTGGGAAATTTTACAAAAGGTCGTACAGCAAGGCCAAAGTTTCTTCTGTTAAGTAGTGCTTGCGAAAATGTAGATGTCTAATATTAACAGAAATATTTATTTATTTATTTTTCCATTTAAACTATTATACACTCCCTTTCATATAGGCCTCCTGCTAAAAGCGGGATTTAGAAACTTCATACAACAATGATATGACTTGAAAAGCACTAACTATATGGAGAAAAAAAATGTATGTTCTGACAATGACAATTAAAGTTACTTTAAGTCTCAAAGGTGTGATATTAATCTATTTTATGTTTTATGAAAAGGTTGAAGATTCAGGCGAACATGTTGTTTTGGGAACTGGAGAGTTGTATTTAGATTGTGTTATGCATGATTTAAGAAAAATGTACTCAGAAATAGGTAAAAATTAGTCTTCTTTTGATGTACGTTTTACATATGGTTTTAATGATTCTATGGTGTATATTATAACCTGTATGAAATCTGTATCATAAGTGGTTATTTCGCTAGTATTTTGTATAATTATTGTAGAACCCTGTTGTTAAATGCAGCAGTTCTGCCTCGATGAATTCATACCCCTTCATTGCTGTTTGTACATCCAGATTGTTCTGATTCATAAGAGAAATTTCAAAATAATTATCTGAGGAAACTTTACAAAAATTTCAAAATAATTATTTGAGGAAACTTTTTTTGAAGTATAAAATATAATTAAATGCTTTACCTTTATATCAATGAGTTTTTTTTCAGAAATAAAAGTTGCAGATCCAGTAGTATCATTTTGTGAAACTGTTGTAGAAACATCATCGTTAAAATGTTTTGCTGAGTCACCAAATAAAAAGTAAGTTATACTGGAAAAGCTAAAAATCTCCAGCGCGGCCTATATCTCAGCTTCATTTACATTTGTTCCAAATGCTCATGCTTTGGCTACTATAATACTTTTTTCCTTGTTGAATGATTGTCACAGGAGAAGAAACAAATGGAAGATGGCTATGAAGTATAATTCCCTTAATCTATTTCTCATGCTACATTATCTGCATTGTATGGACAATTCATCCACCTGGAGAGCTGTCTTATTGTTTCCACTAGCCAAAATTAAAGCTATTGTAACTGGTTCAAAGTGATGTATATTTCAAGTAATTATTATGGCTTTATTGTGACTATACAATGACTCTATTTTCATTCAAGGAATAAACTTACAATGATAGCGGAACCATTAGAAAAGGGTGTGGCTGAAGATATCGAAGCTGGAAAAGTACAAATATCATGGGATAAGTAAGTCCTTCAAAGGTCCAAAATAAGCTATGTGGAGTAGTGGATTTCAGCATAGATTCAGGCTGCATGGCCTGAATCTATGCTCAGTAATCTCTCATCTAAATCTGGTATTACAGTTATTTCGAACACTGGGTTTATAATATGAACATTGAGAGGAATTATAACTTACATTGTTTCCACATTGTTTCCACATTGTTTCCACAGCGAAGGAAAAGCAGTAGTATAAGCACAGTGAAGGAAAGAGGGCTTTGTATTTTTTTCAGAGGCAAGGGTTCCAGGAAATGTATCTCAAACATAATTATGATTAAAATTTGAGGAAGGGACAGTGGTGATACAAATGTCTTCCTTTTATTTGAAATTGCATTGATGATCATTTAAAAAAATGCTGCAAGCATGGGTATGGTGTTTATGTCACAATTCTCTCAACAGATGTGGTTTGCCATGTTTTCTCAAAAATCTTTTTTGATTTATTTTGTAAAATTTTATTCTTTAGAAAACGACTTGGTGAATTTTTTCAAACAAAATATGATTGGGATCTGTTAGCTGCTCGTTCGATTTGGGCTTTTGGTCCTGATGCTGCTGGTCCTAATATTTTAGTAGATGATACATTACCTAGTGAGGTTAGTACTAAGTAAAGGTTACCATTTTATGAGAACCATTGAAACTAGTAACCAAAGTGAGAGTACTATGTATTTGTGAATAAGAATTGCTTGAACTTTAACCAATATTTATGTAAAAAAACTTGTTTTAGTGGGTTTTTTTGGTAAAAATTTTGCCTAATGCCTCTTTTGAAACATTTCGCGGAGTGATATTTGGCCATAATTTGGCCATAATTTGCGGAAATTGCGAAAATTTATCCCGTACTTAATTAATCTCCCTAAGGTATCCACAAAAATATATCAACAAAGTCAATGAACAGATTCACATACATAAGTAATAAATAATTTCTTGCAGCAAAAAATTCTTCTATTAAGGTATTAATCTTGAAATAAGTACATAGACTTTTAGTTTAATTTTTGCTTCTTTTTTGAGGAAAGTAGTATTTCAAAGGACGCACTGAAGTTTGTTTAAGTCAATATAATAGGAAGTAGTATGGTAGATGATAATGGAATTTCATTTTTAATTGCATTTTGTTGTTTTCTTGCAGGTTGATAAAGGTTTATTGAATTCATGTAAAGATTTCATTGTACAAGGATTTCAGTGGGGTACTAGGGAAGGGCCATTGTGCGACGAACGTAAGTGTCTTGCTTTTCAAACAAGGCTCGTAATCTGAATAATTTATAGTATTTTTTCAGTGTTGAATGAAACAATACGAAATTGAAAGGGAAATTTTCGGTTAAAATTAGTTTGATTTTGGAAGAATCATAGCATTGAATGATTTGAGCTCAATTATAAGCAGCGGTGGGAGGGAGCAACTGCATGTATTATTTCAATTCAAGTTATTCAAAATTGGATAAATTATCACGAAAAATTATGGACAGATTTGAAAATTAGTTTATGCATGTCTTTTCATAACGTAAATACAGAAACATTGAAATGCTATACACTTTTTGAACATAAATTAAGCAATACTTATTAAATCTATGTTTACACGATACAACTATATAAAACATTTAATAAATAAACCATATACAGAAATATTTTAGGCTCTAAGGTTGATGTTTTTTGTTTCATATTTTTGTTAAAAGAAAAACACTTAATCGGTGATACAACCAAATCAAACTTTCAGATCTAGGTTGCAATAGATTTGCTTTAATTCCTATTTAGAATAGTTTCATTATTGCTAAACATTTTAGCACATAAAAAAGAAGCCTAAATTTATAATATATTTCTAAAATGATTATTTGAGGAAACTTCAAGAAAAAATGGGAATCATAAATTTTCAAAATAATTCCTTTGAAAAAGTTATTTTTCCCTATAGAAATTATGTCACACTACTAAAATTGCCATGACTTTTGAACTAGATGGCCTA
>JAUELI010133350.1:0-13555 GCA_031471325.1 Catablema vesicarium
TAACTGATATCTACATGAAGCATATATTCTAGTATAGATGATTTGTTCAACCCCGCTGCTTCATGATATAATGTCAAACCGTGTGTAACCTCGTCATACAATCTCCATGGAAAAATGTCGATTGTTGTTTTCAAAGTTTCCAAATCATTATTCCAAACTACATCAGACAAATCTGAAATGAAGAAAAATAGAAAAAATAGAAAAGATGCAACTAAAGTTCATGTATTTCCAATCGTTAAAACTACATGTTCTAATATTGCTGACCCAGCCTAAAAATTAAATCAAAAAATTAGAACTATTTAGTGATGGAGCAGAATGTAAATCTAGTTAAAATACCGTAAAGTTATTTAAAGTCGTTATCACTCTCTTTTAACTTCTTACCTTATAAACTCAATGATTAAAATTACCGAAAACTCTTTCGTTATAAAAGATGCAGGGACATACACCTTTTATAAGCAACTCAGTTGCTAAGAACTGAGGCTGGAATATGGTAAAAAAAATAAGTAACTATGAAGCAACTATCCATGCAGAAAATATTGGATGCACTTTTATCTATAACCCTTGGATACACCGAGTTAACTTAATCAACCACTTCGAAAGCAGTTAGCTATATCAGGACTGATATAAGAGCTATATGTTTAAACAGGAAAAAATGATGGTCAAGTGATTCTTATCTATGTTTCTTCTTATCGAAGAGACTTACTGTGAACTGCAATACTCAACGCACCAGAGAGTTATAGACATTAGGAACTTTTGTGACCTGAGATTGGAAAAAGACTTAGCAACTTGAAGCTGGCTGATCCCGAAAATGGAGTTGCTTATATAAGAAAAATATTATATTTTTATTATAACTAAAACTAAAAATCGAATGTTAATTTAAAGCATATAGGATAGAAGAACTGTGAACAAGATTGGAGTGTCCGTTAACATAAATGGTCGATATTTCTTTATTCAGTTTATTGGAAACATTATGATTTTCACTTAGTATCATATTTTATTAAGATTAGTCTAGAGAAAAAAAACAATACATACTTTGCTGTGCAAGTTTCTTAACTTCGAGCATGTTTTTTAATCTATAAGGCACAAGGTACAATAAATAAGAATACATAGTGGTTACCATTTTTGTAAGGTAAGTTAATTGGAACATTAATGGAACATTGGGAAACAAAGGCAATAATATACTCAATATTAAACAACAATGTTTAACGGATTAAATATGTTACTTTACACTTTTCAATAGGTCATGCACACTCGTGGACATTAATGGGACATTTTCCGAATATACGAAAACTTTCTTAACATTTTGATAGAAATGGTGCAAATCTTACAATGTACAACAATTATATAACAAATTGGAACATGTCACAAAATGGCAAAACGCCAATGCAAAATGCTTTTATATGTCAAGAATTTATTGTTTAACGCTATAGTATATAATTTGCTCTACTGTATAAACATTTGATCGACGCATTTGAAACGCATTTGATGTGTTCTTCAGACATGACAACTTAATCATCAGTCTAGATTTTTGGTTTTTTAGTCAAAGTTAGTTCTTTTCATTTGTAAACATATTTTTTAACAACAAAAACTTCACTGCGCAATATCGTCGCGTATCCATGTCCTGATGAAGCCCGTATAGGACTGATCAGTCCAAATACGGAGCTATACGGGCTTCATTAGGGCATGAATACGACACGATTTTTTGCAGTACTTCCACACAAAAGGTATATATAGTTTGTAATTCCCGAAATATTTGAACATACCCATGGAGGGAGACGAGGGAAGCAACGGCTTGGTTGCTAGTATCATCATGATGAGAAATTCGAAATTCATAAACCCAATGTTCTTCAAAATCTTCAAAGATATATTTATTGGTTCTGCTGTCACCAACATAAGTCCAGTTGTTGGTACCTATAATATTAAATATGGTGGAAGATGAACTTTGTTCTGAAACCATGGTTCGTTGGGTGTATGTTTATTCCTAATGCGCCACTATCTTCGCCATTACATAAAACTAATAGTCGGTTAGAGTTTATACTCTGGCTGTGCCTCATTCGAGGAATTTAACTGGTTCATAGTGTACACAACCGATTGACCTGTGGTCTCTTCGTATTTTGTGAAGTAGGTACGTGACAGCGGATAGGTAGCACAGTTGGTAGATCAATCGTCCTCAAAGCGAAAGGTCGTGGGTTTAAGAATAGTGTAAAGAAAAGAAATAAAAAAATTTCACCTTTTTTTAATTAACCATTTATATAATTTTTGTTCTTAGAATTTAAGTATCGAATAATAATTAAAAGATTTCGAGATGGTGTTCTAGATAATGTGCGTTACTAATTAATTAATAGTTCAGTTTCAGTAAACAAACCAAACGTTAAAACTGTTTTTAAGGTTCCTTTTTGAAAATAGTCCCTTCAAGTTCATTGGGCAAAAATAAATTTGGTAATTTTGGAAAGAGTAACATATCACCAACAAAATTGTACCTCCTTTTTTTGGTTTAGGACTTAATAGTAAAATATGGCTTTTTTTTTTTTTTGCCTCATTAGTGATAACTTCAGAGTTGAAAAAAAGAATCGAAAAAATGAAGTCACCTTTTTAAATACAGGTCTACCAGATACAATAAAACAAAAATTGTCTGAAAGAAATAGGAACTCGTCCGAAGTGAAATTTGGAAATCGACTTTTTTAGCATTTTATCATATTTTTTCATAATCTAACTGGGCAGTTGTATTTTATTTAAAACTAATATTGTCGATATTAAGGTGTCTACATTTCATCAAATTTCGATGAAAATTGAAGTTTTAATCGCCAAAAAACGAAAAAAAATTCTTTGTTTTACACTACCAGCTCCACCTAATCCGTGATGAAATTAAATATATTATAATGATACCTATAACTCTACTTTCTATTGTATATACATCCTTGTAACCATTCCATGTAAGTTGACAAGAGGTTTTGGATAAACTGGACATTTGAACATTTGTTATTTTACTACTAGATAAGAAGAGATAATAACTTTGGGTGTTTCAAAACATCACAAGAACCCACAGATGCTTTTTATGGCAAAGGTGATTAACAAAAGTTAGAACATTAACCCTATTTCAACCGGGGGAGGGGGGGGGGGGGGGGGGGGGGGGGGGGGGGGTTACCCCCCCCCCCCCCCCCCTGTCACATTTTTTGAAATAACTTTTTTAATAATAATCCAATGAATATGATTTTTTGTGACAATCCCTAACAACTCATAAGGCACATTTTCGCACAATTTCAACACCATAGCACCATTCTGAAATTATTTACCATGACTTGGAACCACCTTTCAATTTCCTTGTAAATCCTTGTAAATTTAGTCGAAATTGATTTTCAAATAACTTTTTATGGAATTGGAATAATTCAAACTTTCAGGATATGTTCATGTTACTAATTTCTTTCCTCCAACAAGAGAAAATGACGTCATTATTTGATGACGTCTTTTTATGACGTCCTGACGTCATTTTAATTTTTTTTTTTTTTCAAATTTGGCGCCTCATAACTCAGGAAAAAACATTATTTGTATGAAAACCGGAAGATATGCTAAAGTTTAGGGTATTATCTAACAGAAAATCGAAACAGAATGGAATTATCTGTACTTGAACTTTTTGGAATCGAATTAATTAAAAAGTTGATTTTTCAATCAAAAACAGCAATTTTTGAACATTTTTGATGACGTCAGCACAACATGGCAGCTATTTTGAATTTTTTTGCTACCATTTTGTTCCTTTCATTAACAGTCCCATGTATACCAAATTTTATGGTCACTCCATATTAATTTCTCGAGATATCGAGGGGGCGGAATCCCCCCCCCCCCGGAAATAGCTTGTCCAAAATAGCCCGGGTGAAATAGGGTTAAGTTGTTTGTATATGTTTCTCTAATAATAAACAAATATGTTTTTCTATGGACCAAAAGTAGATAAACATAAACCTAATAGTCATCATGAATTGTTGATATCACAGCGTGAAATACTACCGAATACAGTCCCGTATATTCCCGTATACGGACTGCGTATTGCCTTATAAGGGAATATACAGGACCGTATTCGGTAGTATTTCACACTGTGTATGTTAATGTTGAGCAAGGAAATAAAGATATACGAATCAAATTTATACCTTTCTAAGTCGTTCGAAGGAACATCTGAAAGAAAATACAACAAAAAACATTTTAAACAGGTACACAACGGCCATACTGATGTATACTATACGCAACCCATACATATCCCATTTATATATATAAATATAAACTAGAAAGGCATCACTAATTTAAACAATAAATATGTAATCGGAAGAGTGGTGCGCTGACACTTATTGGTTCATATATTATTATTTTTTTGCTCAACGCTATTCCACCTAGGCTTTTTTACGTTCGTATAGCTGGGAGGGGGGCATAAAGTTCCCCCTCAATAACTCATAAACCATAAATGATATGATAATCAAACTATGCACACTCATAAACCCATCTATTGTGAAAAATTTTCGAAAAAAAATTTGACCACGCCCATAGTGACGTCATATTTACAAAATTTGTAAGGCCATAGTTTTCTAGTCCTCAACATATGTTGGTCCGCAAAATACACATTCCGGTCTGCAAAAAACACCATTATGATCCCAAAAAAAACTTTTTTCGTTATGTTGCAATGCTAATTCGAAAACCCCTCGGGTACTTTGTATCCCTTCCCTCCCCCCTGGTGGAGTAGGGTTGATCAGCATGAGAATTATAAACTAGATGCATGTTATAAGTTGTTCCAAAAATATTTGAGACTTTTAATATATTATCCACTATTTGCAAGCTGATGTCTCTCAAAATTAGAATTTATATAAAAGTAGTTTAGGATAAAGTGCATTTACGCGCCCAAAAGAAAGCCTAAAAAGTCTTTCAGCGGATTTCCATTTTCAGCAAAGAAGTGTCATTCTCAAATTAAATTCTATTGGCTTAAACTTAATAAACATGTTCACTTGTACGGATAGGAAATTAACCATTAAATCAAAGAGAGATTTCTTGCTAGTATCAGAATAAAAAAAAGATTAGTTAAGTCCGTTAAAAGAGTTTGCCTATTACATCCAAGTATTATACAGAATTGGGTAAAAATTAATTAGCTTTACCTTTCTGCACTATTTAATTTTAACGCAATCAAATATTTTAAAACGGAGTAAAAGTTCATCTTCTTTAGTCACAAGATTTCATTTAAATTGCTTAAGCAAAAGCAAATTTGTACCACAAACATTTAAAAAACAATTCTCTTACCAATATGGGAATATGATATTTGCGCATGTCTAGATTTGCCAAAAGTACTGGTCGTTAAAACTGAGAAGACGTATTCCTCTCTCTCTACTAGATCACGAAATGTATATGATGAGTCAGAAATAGGCTTTGATATGAATTCCCAAGCACCAGAAATATTTTTTTTGCTCATCACAATATATTCATATGGACCTTGATGCCATGTCAATACAGCCTCTGTAGAGTTTTGAAAAGTGCATTTCAAACCATGTGGTTCTTCGAATCTATGAAAAATTATCAGAAATTTAAAATAATATAGTATTAGTGGCTAAAGCATGCTTGTATTTATTGAGGAACAAAAATTCAACATAAAGTCACCCTTTTTTAAATAAGAAATAGTGAATAAGTAACAAAATTGCCAAATTTATATCCGCTTAGCAGGTTATTTTTTCTGCAAGGAACCCTACCCGATTCCAAGATGGCCAACTACAATTTACGCAACAAAAACAAAGAAACCAAAAGAAAAACGCAATTGATCTCATTTGGTACTGATTTCAAATCGAAAATCCATAGTTAGAACATTTTACGAACAAACTGTTTTATGTAATAAGTCATCTTTAAGGCACTACAAAATATCACAACAATGAGAGCGTCAAATCCAACATCTAGTTTTACAACTTCCTTGTATTTCTGCTTTATGGATCCACGTTTATTTGTACGAGCCGGGTGGCTCTCGACAGGTAAGAGGAATTGTCCTACTTTTTCAGTTTTTACTATATAGGTCTTAGTTCATTTTATTTTTTATTTGCATTTTAAATTATGAATTATTAGGAGTACGGGACGCATAGCAACGGGGTCTAATATATTTTACTATATAGGATTACCTATTGGAACCAAGCTTATTTTTCCCTAAAAATCCCGTTGCTATGGGTCCAGTACTCTTAACCCTATTCCTCCCAGGGGGGGGTCAATTTGCCCCCCCCCCCTTCCGGTTTTTTTGCAATAACTTTTTTTCTACGGAATATTTTTCCTTGAAATTTTCTGACTTTTAGGTTCTACCTATTTGACATGTCTATGTAAAATTTCCTGTCGAACCACGCCCTTATTTTGAAGTTATGGCTTTTTTCTCAAGACGGGGTAAAAAATTTGAGATATGATAATTTTATATCATGAAATTAATAAATAATAGTATTAGATGCAAAAAATAGCCGAAAAGATAAAAGTTAAAAAATTTCATATGAGGGTTACCAAAGTCCTAAGTTACAGGACCTATTTAGTAAAAACTGAAAAAAGTAGGACAATCCCTTTTTCCTATATAGAGCCACTCTAATTTAAATAAAAATAGAGGATTCCAAATTTTAAGGTAGTTTATGTGATAGACAACTTACGGTAAGGAATAACTTTCATTTTCTACAACAACAGTAGGATTTATGTTAGATGCACGTGAATTGAGTTGTTTATATTTCCTTGCTAAATGATTGATATGAAAATATTCTTTTCCATTACTAGAAATGTGATTTATTACATTATTCGTATCATCTATTGCACGATCACATATGATACATTCTTGTATAATATTTCCGGTAATAGCTTTTGATAATGTTTCATGGATTATAGGTGGCATTAGTTGTGTATCATTGATATCAAATTGATCAGGATAAATGATGAATAACTGTGTGGTGCATCTGCTAATAGTTTCCAGAAAAGCTTGTTGTTGATTTGGATTTCCGGATGGGATAAAAACAACTACTTGTTGGTACTCTAATCCTCTAGCACCTTTATTATTTGTGATTAAGTCATATCCCTCTGGTATATGTGTTAATGAATTTCCTTTCCCATCTACCAATCTATATCCTGATAAAGGATGATAATTGATATAGTTTTTATCTAACAATTCAAGAATTTTCAGACATAATTGAAAATCTTGATGGAACTTACATAACCAAAGCCTTCTAAAATTTGACGAGAAAAGGTTTTGCAGAACTAAAATTAGTTTAGCACAACTTTCAGCTTCTTTTTCAATTATATGATCAAAGTAAATGAATTTTGGCTTGTTTCCTTCTATACCATGCCCAATTTCACTTTCTCTAGAAGAATAAACTGTGTCAGTTCTGTTTGGGTAATCAGAATTAGTCTTGTATATTTGCAATTCATCTAAATCCGCAGGTGCTTGAAACAACAAATCTGGAACAGATTCTTTAATAATTTCTATTTCATCTCTTTCATCAGCGAGATGTTCGATCACATCTTCTTTTCTAGCTGCATTGTCATCTGCAACCTCCCCGACATCGCTAATTGTTGTCAAATCTCCCTTTCTCGCTACATCATCAAATAAGTTGATCTCCGTAGGTGTTTGACTTTCTGAATGCAAGCTAGGATGGTTGATGGAATTCGTAACTGTTGTAGTGATAATTGTTGTTGACAACTTATGAAAGTCAAAATTTGATTTAGTTGAACGCATATGTTGACTTAATGTGAAACATTCCATGTTATCAATGCATCTGTAAGCAGTATTCTCACTTTTTGAATCTTCTTTTCCATCAGCCATAATGGTATGTTTTTTTTCCAATGATTGTGGAAGCAGCATTACAACAGATGGTTTCCACTCATCGTTTTTGAAAGTTTTATTAAGACTGGTAACTTGATTGTTGTCCAAGGTTTCCAAATTAAATTCATCAATAATTAAGTGAGCAGTATCACCGCATTTTAAATGGATTTCTTCAAGCAATTTTGATATTGATGGTATTTTTGGTAGCTTCAAATACTCTTCAGCTAACTCTCTCAGATTATAAGAGTAGAAATTTTGATTTGCAATTGTTTTCTTTACCTCTTCTACCATATTTTTCATTTCCAAATGTCGTATACTTCTGTCATCCCAACATATATAAAACGTATGGGTAGTTTTATTGGCTTCTTGTTTTGCAAGTTCTTGCAATTGACATTGTCCTAAAATATTCATTGAGTTCAATAACATAATATAGACACAAAAATGTAATCCCTAATTTAGTCAGTGTGCTATAGTAATTGAAAATTTAGTGTGCATAGAATTTTAGCTAACATTCTTTTTTCTAAGCACACTGTTTTTGTTCAAAGTTGTGTCTTATAAACAAAAAGGAAACTGAAATTTAATCCAAGCAAAATGGTATCCACATAAAGAATACAATAACTTCTAGAAATAGCAAACAAATTATATTTTAGGATATTCTTTTTTGCAGATAATGAACATTAGGGCACCGTACCTACTACTGTACAGTGCTTCAAAATAAACAACCAAGTTTAACAAATTAATTCTTTATTGACGTGGTTCCTATTCAGAGTTAACAAAAAACTTATCTAGAAGGAAGAATACACATGTAATCGCTTAAGAAAGGATGCAAGTACCCTGAAAACTATGTCAATTGTACTTACCAATAAGTGATTTTCCAACTCCAAACCCTCCAAACACTATTTTCTTTTTTGCTGGATCATCAATGATTCGTGATTGATCATAGGTAAACATCATATTAGTAATTTCCATATGTTCTTCACCTTTCATTGTATTGTCTCTTCTAAACTTTGGAAAACACCCATCTTTTACATTTACTTGTTTTGTGCCCATAAATCCAAATATAGTACTAATAATCCCGGAAAAAAGGTTAGTGTTACTATTCTGATCTTTCAATTCAGTCTTGGGAAATATATGGGCTTTCCACCACTTTCTAAAGTTATCTTCACCAGTATTCAAAATAGACTGATCAAGAACTATACATTTCTTGCAACATACAGAGCTATCATTTATGCAAATCTTTGGACATAATACAACATTAGCTAAAGTAATGCCTGTTGTTTTAATAAATCTTCGATTTAAAAATAAAAGCAACTTCAGATCAGAACGCCCTATTCCTTCTTCTTTAGAGATCGAGGATATATCTGTACTCTCAGTTATGCGGATGTTTAATATAATGTTATGCTTGATGTTGAACAGTAGTAACCTATTCTTACTACTTCCTAATTCTTCATCAGATGAAATGAGTAGATCATTAAGTATTTGTTTATATGTTTCGGAGCTACCAATATGTAATCTAAAATGATTTAATAAATCATAGTTATAAAATAGGCATATCTTTCCATCTTCTGGATCTAAGTAACTCAAAAGTTTTTTTGTCAATTCTTCATGAAACATATTTTCACCCTTTGGTGGAGGAAATAGTAGTTTTTTTTGTTGTTCATAATAACGTTGGAAATACTCAGTACATCTTTTATCCCATTTGTTCAGTGTGATTGTATTTTGTTCTCCACATGATATATAAGTAATCATATCATTTTCTTTTAATAATTTTAATTTATGTTGTTGATTCACTTCAGATATTTCAACACTTCCATGACTTTGTACACTGCAGTGTGAGTGATTAGTTGTATGAATATCATCTAAATTCAAGAAAACATTTTCAGAAATATGAAACTTTCCTAAGTTTGAAGAAAATAATATTAGTGATATATTAATCAGCAAAATAGAAACTAAAATAAACTAACAATTATTGCTTAGAAGAATTTAGACATTTGCAAAATCGCAAGGTATCTTTGATAAATTGACACATTACATGGGACATTTTCGTAAGTTTACTTCTAATACATTGACCTACTAGATTGATTACAAAAAGATACTAGACTATCAAACGTCAGATTGGCATTTAATTCTAGCTGCTGCTTTACAAACTGCTTAGAAACTTTAAAGTCTAAGGTTCCTTTTTGCAGCTGCTCAGTTTATAGAAGCGCAATGTTGTGATAGTAGCATTTATGATCATCTTGCATAGAACGTTATCTACATGGAATTTATCTATGTGCCAATTATCTCTAATAAAACCCCTTCTTATTTCTTATAAAAGTTACTACTTCTTCATAGGAATACGAACAACATGTTGTTTTTGTCAATTTAATTTGCCAGAACTAGCGGTTTTCTACCTGCTTGCAATTATGATTTTAATAAATCAACTTTTACGTAGAAAGTAAAAAATATGTTGAAAAAAATTCCTCTTTTCTCCTATTTAGTCTGAATTTATTCAACCTTCTCTCTGTCTTTCTATTTTGTATCTCTTTCAAACAAAATAAAACACATAAGTTTTAATGTCTTACCACTAGGAAGACTAAAACGATCAAAAATCATGTCTATGATGTCATAGCGTTTCAAAGTTTCCAGAGTTCTCTTTAACTTATGCCAGATAATATTCATTTTTCGAAAACAATTCAAAGTTTCCTTTTCATTACTTGGTTGTAAGTGATACAACATTGAACATTTCAAATCTAAGTTATCAGCAAGACATTTCCAATCTTTTCCAATATTCAAAGCGACCAGGTTCAAAACTTCTGAAGATGCATTCAAATGTTTGTCATCTATAATGAAAAATATATAAAAGTAGTTGAAATATTTTATCATTGACGCTATAATGACAAGATGTTATGCAGGTGTTTTTCAGTCTAAACTTTGTCTTTTGAACTTAAACATCGTATTCCCGTCTGGGTTCTTATCTATTTCGTCATATAAAGCAGGTCGCCTTACATTAACCTTACTTCACCCAGGCATTTGTAGGCTTATTCCTGGTTAGATTTTGTTTAATATCTCAAGACTCAAGGTTCTATTCGTGTAACACAGTAAAACTTGGCATAATATTACTTTGACCCTTTGTGATTAGTTTAAAGCAGCCAAACAATTTGTATTTTTAATTTGTATTTATGGCGTGATCATTCCAGGTAATTATTGCTTTTTTCGGATTTGTATTGCTTTATTTGTTCCACACGGTTAAATTTCGGGTCAGTAAAGTCAAAACATCATTAATTCGTAAGGTAAATCCAGTTTAAGAGATCTACAGGTTATTTTTCATCAATATACTACTTCGTCCAAAAATTTCAACCGATCTAAAAAGTGCTCAATCCTAGGGAAACCAAGGGATTTTTTTCCGTTTTTGTTTTGAATAGGTTCTAAAATAAAAGTTAGGAAAAGCCATAAAATGTTTTTCGATTCGGAGTTATAAAGTTATGAGTAAGCTTTCAAAATGTCCTGTTGAATTCATTTTCAAACTTTAATCATTATTATGATAACTGGGAGTAGGATGGCAATATGTAAAACATTATTCTGATCAGGGATTTATTACCTGATGTTGCTTCTGTTTCTTTATTTGATATATTCTCAAGGTTCTGTAACCTATTTTCATGATCTTCATACTGTTCTTGTTGCATGTATACTCTTTGACTAAGATTTTTAATATCGTTTGCTAATGCTGGGATGTCAATGTCATACTGTACAGTTACATCTTCCAATATTTCATTTAACAAGAGAAGGCTCGTTCCAAGATCTGCTAACTTTTTCACATTATCTTTGGTTATAGTTTTTACCTTGTTAAGTCGATTCTCATTGTCTTGAATGTTGTCTTTATTATCATCAACTGTTTGAAATTCAAGTTTCAGAGTGAAAACTTCATTCTCCAACACTTTTACAATGTTGGCAGTGTAATATTTTAACGTGCCTGTTTCCAAGTCATCAAACAATTGCATATTCTTGTAATGAAGTCCAGTTAAAATAGATTTTATTTCATGCCAAAATTTATCAAATTGTGCTTGAGTCGACAATTTACTTAAAGTTCCATGATTGACTTCATTTCGCAAATCACGTGCAAGCAAACAAAATGCAGCTTTACTGTTGTCCAAAGGCATTGGAACCTTTTGTTCCCAACCACCTACTGGAGGTTCTAAGTTTGTGGCATATCGAATAACTACAACAATTAGTGTTATATCCCAGTCTTTTGCATTTGATTTTCCTGAAGATGGACAAAGTATGTTCCATTGATTTGCTCTGATAACCTTTCTCAACTGTTGCTGATATGTTGTTTTAAATTGAACCATCTGTAGATAGAGTGCATTTTCATCTTTTAGTAAACCTTGGTATGCAAGATCATTGTCTGAGTTATGTAATATTGATATGAGAGCATCCTTTACACATAACTCAAGGGCCAGTCCTGTTCTCATCCAATAATCACATTTTGAAAGGAGAACAGATGCAGGAGTGCTCATTTTTTATATCTATAATAGCTAAAAATACAAACATTATAATCAACTTTGCAAAGGGAAGAAAAAATAGAAAACTAACATCACATATAATGTCCAAAGTGCATTCAATTTATGACATAGCAGTTGTGTTTTATTTGGCTGATAATTGCGTACCTCCCATCTCAAACAAACTTAGATTTCATATAAGACATTTATTTTATTTAGGTACTAATATTATGGTCTGTAATTTTATTTCATATGGTGTTCTAGTGTTAACTTTTTATCATATGGTGTTCCAGAGTTTATATCAAAATTTAAGCATAAAATCAACTAAATTAAAGAAGCAAAAGCATTCAATATTAGTCAAAATATATTACAATAAGTTTGGTAGAAGATATATTTATTTTTTTGGCAGAGATTCATTCTGCATGGCCTGAATCACAGTCCTAAACATCGCTACTCTACATTGGTTATTTATAGTTCAATTCAAACCCTGAATAATTCAACCAGTTAGAAAATTTTGACATATCTTACAAAAAATACAAAAAATACTACTACTGAAGGGATACCATAACTAAGAGCTATAAAGCTAAGACAAAGGCCATGGTAACCCTTTGAACAAGTAAAAAAGAAAATAGAAGACACAGGACTCATAAGACGGCACAAACAGAGAGTGTGTATCTAATAAACAAACAGTGGGTATGTATTGTAAAAATTAGCTTATCAATAAGAAGCAAGGGAGCATTTTTTAAGGCCAATTTTAATGTTCTGAAAATCGTCAAGTTTAGTAGGTAGCAGAAGAGTCTGAATATCATTCTAAGATAAGAGAGAATTGTATTTGATTGAGCTTTTGCCAAAACCAAATGTTCTAACGATAGGGATTTCATAGAAATCAGGCAAGTTTGCTTCATGGGTAAGGTCAACAGTAAATGTATTCTGAATTGAGTCGGACATGTTATTGAGGGAGAGATTACTAAGAAGGAGAATGTTTTGTAGGTGAACCATATCCGGGAATTTAAGAATCTTTAGATCAGCATACAACTTACTGGCTGACTCTCTAGGACACTCGAAAGACATAATTCTCATAGCACAGTTTTGAAGTACAGAAATACGTTTAATATAAAGAGTATTAGGTTGACCCCAAATTTGACAACAATATTGAAAGTGAGACTGAAAAAATAGCATTGTACACAAGGATAAGAACATTGGGAGGGACATGATGTCGAATTTTGGCTAATGCTCCATTGGCCATCTTGAGCTTGACTGCAGTAACATTGATTTGAGACTT